>PVJC01042244.1:0-15011 GCA_004026665.1 Murina feae
ACCTAAATAGACACTTTTCAAAAGAAGACGTACAGAAGGCAGAAAGACATATGAAAACATGCTCAAAGTCACTAATTATACGAGAGATGCAAATCAAAACAACAATGCGGTATCATCTCACACCTGCCAGAATGGCTGCCATCAACAAAACAACAAAGGACAAGTGCTGGAGAGGATGTGGAGAAAAAGGAACCCTTCTACACTTTAACTTTCTTAATGAAACTGAGTTGACCCTGAGACAGTGATGATTCTTCAATTAGAGGAAGTAGAGGGGACAGAAAACTTGTCCAAGTTCAAGCCTCTGTTTTTCCTTCTTTCTTAGTACCATCATCAGCAATACCACATTATCATTAACTTAGGAACTCAACTTGGGATCAAAGAATTAAGGAACCAAATTGTACATCACCATTATTAAGAGTTAGAAAATGTCACTGTTTTATTTTCTGACTTTTAAAATTATTTTCTTTTAGCAAATAAAAAATAATTTTGTAAGGGCTTTTAAAAGTGTGCTTGAGACCTTGCTACTCCTTACTCTATTATCTCTGTTCAGCCATCAGGGACACACTGATCAGCTCCTCCTCAGTCTGGATAAAATAATCCTTGCGACAGTCTAACTCATCTTGTTCTGCTTCTAAGGTCATTGAACAACCTTTGGAATATTTGTTGGATTTCCTAGAGGCTTTGATATCATTAAGTTAGTGACTTGGATACCATGAATATGTATTTCACTCAGTGAAACCAAACAAATAAACAGGTCATCTGGCTTGTAAATTATTTTCTTGTAAATGTCGATGGTACAGATGGTTTGTGTCAGACCCTAGAGCCCTACCACCCTCGAGACCAAAGGCAAAAACAATTTTTTTAAATTGGAAGAGTAAGTACCACATCCTGGACCATAGTTACTCCACAGGGTGCTCCTCTACTTTTCAGCTCTTTCCTGATAACCAGCCCACTTTCTCTTCTTTATTTTAGGCCAAGGAGGACATGGGAATGTGGAGGACATGGTATAGCAACATGCTTGAGCATTGAGATTCTTCAGAAGAGACAAAGGAGCAACTAAGAGATATGGGACCATGGTTAAATAATTATGTTTCTATAGTCCTGATTACTAAAGGCACTTCATTTAATGTTTTAAGTATTTATTGGGCAACTACATGTGAGGCACTGAATGGATAGTAGGGACCCAAACATAAAGAGAACACGGTCCCATCTTAAGGAGCTTATTGCCTGGGAGGAGCAGGGTGGGCAGTCAGGTAACAGGTAATTACAACATTAAATGATGCTGGCCATGATAGGGGCTGAGTATGGAGTGCTAAATGAGCACAAAAGAGCTAGTCTGGATTTTGGGAATCAGGTTAAAGGGTCAGCATACCTGTAAGGATGTACTGAGGTTAGAAAGGCAAAGAAAGGTGAGTAAGAGACCTGAAACTTTACCTAATCCATGCAAATGGTCTTAACTCCAAAACATTAATGTTGAAGATTTTACATTCTGTCTGGTAATAACAGCTTCAACATTGTACTCATTTTTAGCTGGTAAGCAAGCATAAAGGTCTCATTTTTGTCAGAACTTTTAACCTTGAGATGTGATAAGTCATAAAGCATTAATGAATATTTTCCACAGAAAGATCTGGATGCCAGCCTAATGCCTGAAATAGAATGATGGCCTGACATCTGGATAATCAAATATTGTTTTCTAGAACATTATAAAAAACAATGATTCATTTCAATGACGAATATTGGAAGTAAATGCATTGGAAGCAGAAGCTAAATGGAGCAAGATATGGATGAGGAGTCTTAGCCTGAAGAGTAGTTCATAACTATTTGGAGGTGCATCCTTTCATAAAAGAAGTCCATAAGTGATGAAAATAAGATGATTATTGCGCTAAAGTTATTTTAGCCAAATATGTGAATAATATTAGCTGACATTTATCTTGCCATCTTTTGGAAACTGTGCTGAACACTTTATACAGTCATTAACTCATTTAATCCCTGTTGCAACTGTAGAGGTACTATTATTTTTTCTTTTCTAGAGTTAAGAAAACTGAGGCGAGAGAAATTAAGTAGACTGACCTCTTTTCCGCTCTGATAATTTATATAGCCCTTTTCTGTTTTATTATTTCCCCTTAGTATGTATCACTAACATATTACATATTTTACTGTTTATTACTGCCTGTCTCTTCTGACAAGAAATGTAAACTCTGTGAGTACATGGATTTATTAGTCATCATACCAGACAAAAATCTGCTATTTTTTGTTTTGTATCACAAGTTTCTATTTCTGATAGCACAAAGTACAGGGCCTTATACATGCTACAGCCAAAAATATCTGTGAGTGAATGCAGGGAACACTTATTGAGCAAGCATGCACTGAGTCCTGGCCATGCTCGGCACTGCACACATCACCATGGGGTTGAGAAGTACATACATCAGTGTTCTCAAAGACCTTAACATTTAGGGGCATAAATACGTAGAAGCACGAGGGATACCCAGGGTATAGAATAAGAAATTCAGACATTTCCTTACTCTCATTCTTCAATTGTCTTCAATTCCTCAATGGTGTGTACAAATGTTCACTCACCGTTCCTCATAAGGCACCCTAGTTAGTAACCTGCTGCGTTAAACTTTCTTGGAAATGCTAGAACCACTCACACCTCTATGCTTATGCATGTGTTGTTTTGTGGGCTTCAAAAAAATTCCTCCCACTTTCCTAATGCAACTTACTGGTCCTTAACTAAACCTCAGGGCCAGCTCCTCCGTGAAGCCCCCTCCAACCCCCTGCTTAGAGTTGCTTGTTCATTCCTCTCTCATTCTACAGTGCTGTTTACATAAAGGCCACAGCACCTACCACACACATTCCTTGTTTCATACATTTGTGCTTGTGGGTGCCAAACACATTTACAAGTTCATGGTATGCAGAGTGCTTTGAGTTAAATTTTTTGTTTTTCTCACCTTTCAAAATATTAAAGAAGGTTTTTACTCCCCTGAAACATAGCCATAAATAGAAAAGCTCTTATTAGTAATATATTAAAACCACCCAGTGATACAATGACTAATTGCAGGTGTATATTCAACCAAAATTAAATAGAGGCTGAATGGAATCATATTTCTTATTTTATTTTCAGCACAATTTTTAGATTCAGAGATGGTATCTAGTGCCTGAAAGAGTGCCTGGCACCCAGAAAATTTCCTGTTGAATAAATAAATAAATGATGTATACAAACCATGTCATCAAATGCTAAATGGAATGACATAAACTAAATGTACTATAGGAACTCAGAGATGAGGTAACAAATAATAGAACAGTGAACTAAGTATTAGGAAGCTTGGCAACCACAGTTTTCTAGCTGCATAACTTTGAGCAAGACAAACTGTTAAACTGACCTTTAATTTTTCAATTTGTAAAACAAATTGATTGGGCCAGATCAGTGGTTTTCATATTATTTACTAGGTGTATCAGTTAATAATGCTTATTTTGTATCAAAGAAAATAAGATAATTTCAAGGGAAACATCAAAAGTGCTTTATTCAAAGTAATGTCCATTGCTAGCTACTAGTAATTGTAGATCTCCTGTCTAATAAACTCTAAATAGAATCTCCGTTATATACAACAGAAAAAGATTTGTTAGTAATAACTCATTTTATAAGACCAAATTGTAATGCTATTTATCAAAATCCATCAATGAAAACAACAAGCGAGTGACTAATAAAAATATGAAATCAAGGGATTGGTAATAGCTGCAATTTTAAATTATCATCAACATATTTCTGTACTTTGTTTCAGCTTTATAATATTGAGACAATTCCCAATACTAGAAAAGCTATTGAAAATGGCAACTTTTAAAAATAGCTAATTTGGTTTGGGCAATATTAAGATCTTTGCTATTAAAATAGTCCAGAAGCTTGAAGGAAGAATAAAAAAAAAAATCTTGTTTCCATATTCAGTGATTATATCTAATTATTACTCATGTTTCTGGTCATGAAAATTTTATTTTATATGGACAAGAACTAACCAAAACAAATCAAGCAAGAAAACTTTCTCTAATATAAATTTATCACATTAACTAGCCATTGCAAGACTGGGAAGGAGCGATATGGGTGCGTGCAGGACGCTGCTCCTTCATCTTGTTTGTGTTTATTCATCAGAGCACACACATGCTGCAGCCGGGCTCTGGCTTGTGTAATTTGATTTGGATATATAATAATGGACTCAAGTTTCTGTTGTTGTTAATCTTCAGCTGAGGATATTTTTCCACTGATTTTTAGAGACTGGAAGGGAGGGGGAGAGACAGAGAGAGACACACACATCGAATGGTTGCCTCCCACAGGAGACCCAACCAGGGCCAGGGATCGAGCCTGCAACTGAGGTATGTGCCCTTGACCGGAACTGAACCCGGAACCCGTCAGCCTGCAGGATGACACTCTTATCTACTGTGCAAAACTGGCTAGGACAATGAACTCAAGTTTTTAAGAGCCCAGCTAAAAACATAAATATAAAAATGCATACTCATAAAAAGTTCAAACATCTCCAGAAAAATCAGTAGCAAAAGCTTTAGTCAGCAGTCCATAAAAATACAAACTAGCAGCGAAATTTATTTTCGTTTCATGAGATATATATATCCCGTGGCTATAATGCCATAACGTCCAAACAACTGGTCACCAGGAGGTGCACTGATGGGTCTCACCGGCTCAGTGGTTCTGGGGTCCTGCCTCTCTCAGCAGGTCTGCAGCAGGCCGGGGGTCCCACCTTGTGTGGAAGGTCTGATATCTTTTGTGATTTCCGCTCATGTGGTGTGGCTCACAGGCTCCGACCGCAGCAAGTCTGGTGGCCAGCAGGTGGGTGGGTAGGCACAGTGAGGCGGGCACAGTGAGGTGGGCGCAGGTGGGCAGGGTTGTGAGTGCAGTGAGGCACACAGGGGTGGGTGGGGCTGTGAGTGTGGAGAGTCGAGTGGGGCCGCGCGATTTCACACACTGGGCTTCTAGTGTTAATATGTTACCATGTGGTATAAATCATTAGAATGTGCATGTTATTTTTACTACAGTGTTAAAATACTTAATATATTTTTAAATTTTAAATTTGTGACCAACATTTGGAAAACTCTGAAGAACCTCCTCTGAGATAGATGTTCTTCTGGTCCTTTAGATTCTATCATTTCTATATAAGCTAGAAAAGCAAGACTTTATGAAGATGACTTCAATGTTTTTCAACTCAATCATAAGTACAGTTACTGAGATAAGACACTGTGGGACAGAGAAGAGTCTGATCAGATTAAAGTGTCGAAGCTGTATTGGGAATATCATGAATAGAGTTTTAAAAAACATGTCAATTTTCGTAGCAAAGGGTAAATGCCTATGCACATAAGCTAAAAACAGCTTTGGTATCATGGATCCATTGACATTTTTAACATAAGCATTGCTGGTCTACAGGTATCTTAACTTATAAATGCAATTTCCCTGCAATGTAGTTATTTTCTCAAAATGACATCTGCCAGATACAGAGCAACTTTTCAGTGATTTTATCTTTTTTTACTTAAAGAATGTGTCCTGATTTGAACTTACAGAGGACACTCTCTTAACTGACCCCCACTTAAATCACAGAATTAATGAAAGCAGCACTTGCACTTGAAATGAGATGAATGCTTACCTCTGTGGCTTAAGTTGTATGCTTTCCAGTATCAGCTGTGCTTTTTATTAAAGCTGTCTGAGCCAATAATGTTGGTGGTAAAATTTAGGAATTTAATAAGCTGATAAAATATACAAAAAAAGAATGACTCTTTCCATGAAAATTAAGTTGAAAGTTTAGCTTTTTACATCAGCCTCTTAAAAAATGAGATCGAATAAGAGGGGAAAGAGGAGAATCTTGGGGGAAGGAGGACACTAAAAATCTTGAAAAATTCTGCATTCAGACCATGTTGCAGGTGTTTTTGAGTTCTTATTCCTCTCCAAAGTTAAACACACACACACATAAATAAATATCTGATGTTATATTATTGGTGTAAAGACAATGATGTACTCCAATAAGTAAAGTCATAATTCAAGAAAGGCGTTGATCCAAAAAGTTGTTGACTGAGTATACATTTATATATTATAAGTTAAAGCTAAATGTTTAACTATAAGTATTTTTTATGATTCTCTTCTTTAATAAATCATTTCAGTCAATGAACCAATTTATAGGTTCATATTATGTTAGTTAAGAGGCCATCTCTATTGCTATCTATGACTGAGACTCTGAATTTTGCATTGAAATAATAATACAGTTGTTTGCAATCTAAGATCTATTTTCATTTTATTATCTTACTAGAGGCCCAATGCACAGATTCGTGCACCAGTGGGGTCCCTTGGCCTGGCCTGCGGGGATGGGCCGAAACTGGCAGTCCTACATCCCTCGGTGCATGAAGTGGTAGGGGGCCGGGGAGAAGTTTGAGACTGGGCCTGGCATCACTCCCGCTCATCCTGGCCCTGCTGCACCTGCCACTGCCAAGGCCCTGGTCCAGATGGGGGAGGGGTATATAGGGGGAGTGTCCACAGGAGAGGCTTGTGCCACTGCAGTGGCACTCACCAGTCCAGAGCCGGGCGTCTGGCGCCCATTGGTCAGCTGAGCAGCACTCCTAACAGGGACAGCTTCTGCGTTGAGCATCTGTTCCCTGGTGGTCAGTGTGTGTCATAGCTACCGGTCCACTGGTTGCTTAGGCTTTTATATATATAGATTACTTTAAAAACATTGGTAAAAAATTATTATATAACTATTGAAGAAAAGCATCTTTAGTGAGAAATTCAAGAAGTCAGAAATCAAATTGGGAAAGAAGAAGTAAAACTGTCCCTATTTGCAGATGACATGATATTGTACATAAAAAACCCTAAAGACTCCATCAAAAAATTATTAGACTTAATAAATGAATTCGGCAAAGTAGCAGGATACAAAATTAATGCCAAGAAATCTATGGCATTTCTATACACCATTAGTGAACTTACAGAAAGAGAAACTAAAAAAGCAATTCCATTTACCATCACACCACAAAAATTAAGATACCTAGAAATAAACTTAACTAAAGAGGTAAAAGACCTCTACTCAGAAAACTATAGGACATTGAAAAAAGAGATAGAGGAAGACATAAACACATGGAAGAACATACCATGGTCATGGATTGGTAGAATCAATATCATTAAAATGTTCATAATACCCAAAGCAATCTATAGATTCAACGCACTCCCCATTAAAATACCAACGACATATTTCACAGTCCTAGAACGAACTCTCCAAAAATTCATCTGGAATAAAAAAAAGACCCCAAATAGCTGCAGTGATCCTGAGAAAGAAGAACCGAGTAGGTGGGAATCTCAATACCAGATATCAAGCTGTATTACAAAGCCACCGTTCTCAAAACTACCTGGGACTGGCACAAGAATAGACACATAGATCAATGGAATAGAATAGAGAACCCAGAAATCGACCTGAACCAATATGCTCAATTAATATTTGACAAAGGAGGCAAGAACATACAATGGAGTTAAGACAGCCTCTTCAATAAATGGTGTTGGGAAAACTATAGATACATGCAAAAAAAATGAAACTAGACCACCAACTTACACCATACACAAAAATAAACTCAAAATGGATAATAGACTTAAATGTAAGACGGGAAACCATAAAAATACTAGAGAAATACAAAGGCAACAAAATCTCAGACATATGCCAAAGCAAATTCTTCACTGATACAGCTCCTAGGGCACTAGAAACTAAAGATAAAATAAACAAATGGGACTACATCAAAATAAAAAGCTTCTGCACAGCAAAAGAAACCATCAACAAAACAACAAGAAAGCCTACTGCATGGGAGAACATATTTGCCAATGTTATCACTGATAAGGCTTTAATCTCCAACATTTATAGGGAACTCATACAACTTAACAAAAGGAAGATAAATAACCCAATCAAAAAATGGGCAAAGGACCTAAATAGACACTTCAAAGGGGGATAACTCAGAAAGCCAAGAGACATATGAAAACATGCTCAAAGTCACTAATCATCCGAGAGATGCAAATCAAAACAACAATGAGGTACCATCTCACACCTATAAGAATGGCTATCATCCGCAAATCAACAAATGACAAGTGCTGGAGAGGATACGGAGAAAAAGGAACACTCGTGCACTGCTGGTGGGAATGCAGACTGGTGCAGCCACTACGGAAGACAGTATAGTGTCTCCTCAAAAACTTAAAAATGGAACTGTCATTTGACCCAATGATCTCACTCCTGGGAATATATCCCAAGAAACCAGAAACACCAATCAGAAAGGATATATGCATCCCTATGTTCATAGCAGCGCAATTCACCATAGCTAAGATTTGGAAACAGCCTAAGTGCCCATCAACAGATGAATGGATTAGAAAGCTGTGGTACATCTACACAATGGAATACTATGCTGCTGTAAAAAAGAAGGAATTCTTACCATTTGCAACAGCATGGATGGAACTGGAAAGCATTATGCTAAGTGAAATAAGCCATTCAATGAAAGAAAAATACCACATGACATCACTCATTTAGGGATAATAAAGACCATTATAAACTGATGAACAAAAATAGATACAGAAGCAAAGCAGCATCAAATAGACTGTCAAACTACAGCAGGAAGGCCAGGGAGGATTAGGGTGGGGGGTGGGGCAAGAGATCAATCAAAGGACTTTTATGCATGCATATAAGCATAACCAATGGACACAAAACACTGGGGGGTAGAGGAGTTGGGGGAAGGTCAAGAGGGGAAAAAAGGGAGACATATGTACTACTCTTTGTAATATATTATGCAATAAAAAAAATACACAGAAAAAAACATACCAAAGAAAAAATAAATAAAATGTAACTTTATTTTCTGGAACATAACTTATCTATCAATAGAGCAGTACAGGTAGAGTTGAATCCCTGGCTTACTGAGGACAGGGATGGAAAAATTAAAAACAAAATAGATCCCATGATACTTGCAATTTACCATTAAACTTCTAAAAACATATATAAGTACACTGAGAGATGTCTGAGATGTCTTAATAGAAAAGAAACAGTAGATGGCCAGGCCATTACTAAATTTCCCCAGAGCAAACAGAATGTGGGAGTGGGGAGAAAGAACATGAGCGGTACATGTGGCCGATAACACAGGTCCTAGGAAAATGCCCTAGACAAAGGGAGGTAACTAAAAAAGGCCCCAGCCCATTAATTACTACATCTCTTGGTGATCCAGTAAAATGTATGCTTGCTCTTGGGAGCGTTCTTAAAAGTCTCGTTTTCTCCATGTTTTTATTTCCCTGTCATTTGGAATTCAGATAGATGACACATTTCTCACAATTTAGGGATTGTGGGACTTCTATACCTGTGAAGAGAAAAAGGCTAGCTTAAGAGAAGGGGTGCCCTGCCCGATTTTGGGTGGTCTCTTGGCCTAAGCCCCTTCTCTTCATGGATACTATAGAATAGGCCCCAGACTGTTTTTCTTTGGAAGATGGTGAAAATGACACAAGAAAAATATACAGGCTGGGTTTGGGCAACAAGATTAGTGTTTCCATAATAATGGGTAGTTCTTGAATAATAATGGACCACATTCCAAGGTTGTCTCCCAGGTTCTGAGGGCACTCCTGTTTTTATAAAGAAAAATAAAATAAAATAATACTTTAACATTAAAGCCACTGAAAGCCAGTGAGTTATCTCTGTTACAGAATTTGCCAAGGAAAATGCCTTGGGTAATAATAATTGGCTTTAAAATCTCAAAGTTGTTAAGGCAAAATAATCCGTAACTAAAATGAAAGGTATACCATAAATCTTTTTCAGTGGTCATTATATATGACTAAACACAGTTTTCCAAAGTCTTTGGTAACTTAAAACTTTGGAGTTTGCTTAATTAAATAATAAAAATTATTAAATATCTAGATATATTGAAATAACAGGATACTGAAATATTAATCTGAGTTTGCCCTGTATGAAAATTCTAAAGAATAGATTTGAATCTATTAATTGAATGTTTTGTATTTTATTTGAAATACTAGGGGCCTGGTGCACTAAAATTTGTGCACTGGCGGGGGGGGGGGGGTCCCTCAGCCTGGCCTGTGCCCTTTAGCAGTCTGGGACCCTTTGGGGGGATGTCCACCTTTTGGCTTAGGCCCGATCCTGTCCCTGATCGCAGGCGCGGGGGAGAAGCTGCCTGTGATCACTAACAGGAGGCTTCTCTGCTGCGGCCTGCGATCACAGACAGGGCGGCTTCTCCCGTGACTGCGAGCACATGCAGGCGGCTTCTCCCCTGCACTTGTGATCGTGGACAGGCGGCTTCTTCAACTCTGGCAAAAGCTAGCCTTAGGCACTGGAGTCGGACTTCTCTGTCTCGGCTGCCTTCTGAGTCTCCAACAGGCCGGGATGCTTGTGTGGTAGCTGTGGCTGCAACGCAAGTATCCCGGCTCTGGCCTCCACTATCTTTGTTGGGCTAATTTGCATATTTGCTCCTGATTGGTTGGTGGGGGTGGCTTGTAGGTGTAATGGAGTGAGGGTCAATTTACATATTATTTTTATTAGATATCCTAAAAATATAAATGTATTACTAATCTCAGAAATGCTAGTATTTAACTTGCCACCTAAAATGTGAGGCTTCTAAGAGTTAAAAGTTCAAATTAAGTTGAGAGAAATTATTTGGTTGTGATAATAAAATGTATAAAGTATGAAAATTCATTTTTGAGGAAAATAATTCTTGCATTTTCTCTGGAGAAATTAGTTAGATCAAAAGATATTATAGTCCTTATGTGTACTACATGTGGTAAAATTTCAACCTAGGATATAATATTTTATTGGCTTAATTAAAAAAGATTAATTCTATGGTCCAAACCAAAATTTTAATATTAAAACCGGTATAAATTTAATTGATGTCTTTTAGAATAATTACAAAAAGTGTGTTGATAAATGTGAATTTAAGAAATGCTGGCTGTTTACTTTTAATTATCATTGGAAAATTAAGGTTTAAAAATTGTATGCTTTTAATAATAGAAGGCATAGACATACATTTTAAAGGAAAAAGAAGAAAAATGTCTGTGTAAGTTGCTTAAAGTATATACAAGTTGATGACAGAAAGAAAGAATATCAGAGTGGAAATACTTAAAAGAAGGTCTAAGACATGGTTACACATTTTTGAAGGACATAGAAAAAAGGTTTGAAGGCTAATTTGAAAGTGTAAAATTTGTGAAGATTGTGTAGATGATGAGAAGGAAAAGAGAAATGTTAAAAGAAAAAAAGAAATTCTAAAATTAACTATTTACAAGAATTATAAAAGGGCCATTTTACTCTGAGCAAGAAAGCCCAAGGTTTCAGTGCCCAACCCTGGCAGGACAAGGTTGCTGGATACTTCTTAAGCTACACCAGAATATTCAGCAGCGGAATTTTAAGACAGGAGCGTACGTAATGCCTCAGACCACCACCCAGCCTGCTCTTCAGATTGGCTTGGGGGTGGGGTGGCATCTGTACTTCATAGATCAAATGTATAGGTTTGCTTACTTTACTTTTTCAATAAAGGTACATCTTTAATTACTTAAGTTAGCCTTTCACGATATAATCAAGGTCTCATATAACTCATTTATATGAGAAGTCAGTTTTCTATGAGCAACCTGGTTCTAGTAGAGTCCAAAGTAAAATTTGCATATATGTGCAAATGAGCACTAGCCAAAAAGAATGCTGTTTCGAAGTAAATTTAAGCTTTAAGTAAATTGAAGTAAAGTTAAGTCTTCAATGTAGTGATTTATGGCAAGTCCAGAGGAAAAGCAGACTTTAGCAATGCTTACCCAATCAGAAAAGAAAATGACTAAATGGGGCTTAAAAATTGTTCTGGAAAAGGTACAGAAAGAAATGCCCTTCAAATATTTAGGAATTGTAATTAAAAAATCAATGTATTAGGCCTCAAAAGGTAGAAATATGAAAGAATTGCCTTAAGACCCTGAGCAACTTTTAGAAATTATTAGAGAACATTAATTAAGACATCCAAAAATCTCTATGGGAAAAATGACAAATTTATTCAATATACTTAGGGAATCCTAAGGCATCTTTTATTAAGTGTATGCAAAGGCCTACTGAATCATTTTGTGGCTCTTCTCACTCAAGCAGTGAGAAGGCCAATACAGCATGCAAGAGCAGTTTGAAATCATCTAAAAAATATAAATACCACATGGTTTGGACCATTTATTTTCCCTAAATCAAGGGCACTTAAAAGTAAATAATTTACATTTTGCCTCACTAAACAAAGCTTATGTCAATATACTCAAAGAGACTGATAGCAGACATTTAATTAGTGTCATTTGCTATCCATACCCAACGACAAATGAAATTAAAAAATAAACCTTATTTCAGACTAATTTAAATTGGCAAATTGAAACAAGTGAATATTCAGGGGAATTTACTTGTCACCTACTAAAAACAAGTTGCCACAGTTTTTATATTACACCCTTATTATTTATACCAAAAAATACTAGACAGGAATCTATTCCTGGAGCATTAACTGTTTTTACTGACGGTTCATTTAATGGTAAAGCTGCTTATCATGCAATCGATTCAGACCAAGTCATCCAGACTAGTCACACTTCTATACAAAAAACTGAATTAGAAGCTATCAAGGCTGCACTACAGAAATTCCAAGAGCCTCTTAATATTATTTCTGATTCTGTCTATGCTGCTGGCCTGGTAAATAGAATTGAGACTGCTTGATTAAAATGGCTTAGTGAGCAAAGTCTATTTATACTATTTAAACAAATGCAGCAAATTGTACAGCAAAGACAATATCCCTTTTATATTACTCATATAAGGGCTCATACCACCCTGTCTGGTCCTTTAACAAAAGGAAATGCACACTTTATTACAACAGGCACAATACAGCAATTCTCGAGGACAGGCAATTATAGAATGCCAACGTCAGCGGCTAAAATCCCAAATTGAAAAACAAAAAGGGGGAATAGTGACACTGGAGAAATCTCCTGTAGGTAAGCTACAGCAAGCCCTGATTACTTTAAATATTTTCACTTGTAACACTGATGGCAAGACACTTATGAAATTACACTGGTGCCAGAGTAAACCACAGGAAAATGGTTTGGTTAAATGGAAAGATCCTGAGTCTGGTTTATGGAAGGGTCCCAATTCTTTGTTAACCCTTGGTCAAGAATATGCTTGTGTATTTCCAGAAAACTCCTCCAAGTCCATGTGGATTCCTGCAAGGAACATTAAACTTCAACATGGATCTGAGAGAGGAACTGACCAGACTAATGAGGACCTTGCATCTGGAGCCTCACCCTGTACCTGTGGCTGCAGACAATCCACTACTCCAGCCACAGACAGCAGTAGCCCCAAGCAACACGCTGAAGATAAGGAATGGGAGGAGAACAGACAGACCAGAAATAGTCCAGAGATGACCTGGGGGATGGCAAAGAAGCCTTGCCATGCTAGCAGTCACCAGTTGTGGGATGGTGCAGGGGCTCTGGACAAAGCCAGAGAAGGTCAGACCTGCACTGTCATTGCCCACTGTCCACCATCCAGAACTCAAATATCATTGCTGTCATGTCACAGGGGACAGTGACTGAGAAGGGGACCCATAAAGAACTGATAGCCCAGAAAGGAGCCGAATGCAAACTAGTTCCTTAGATGCCTGGCAGCAATTTAAAAAGGACGTGAAAGAACTCAACCTTTTCATTGGATCTCCCTCCATCTTCCTCTTAACATAACCACTATTGTCTGTCTCATTCTTGTTCTTATATGTTTACTAGAGGCCCAGTGCACAAAATTCATGCACTCGATAGGGTGGGGGGGAAGGGAGAGAGGGATCTCTCAGCCTGGCCTGCACTATCTTGTAGTCTGGGAGGCCTTAGGGGATATCTGACTGCCTCTGAGGTGGGAGAGGCTCCTGCCACTGCCACTGCTCTCACCAGCCGTGAGCCCAGTTTCTGGCTGAGCAGCACTCCCCCTGTGGAAGCTCCTGCATTGAGCATCACCCCCTGGTGGTCAGTGTACATCACAGCAACAGGTAATTCTGCCATTTGATCAATTTGCATATTTGCCTTTTATTATATAGGACTAGAGGTCCGGTGCATGAAATTTGTGCATGGAGTGGGGGTGGGGGTGGGAATGGGGGTGGTGTCCCTCAGACCAACCTGCACCCTTAACAATCTGGGACCCCTTGAGGGATGTCTGACTGCCCGTTTAGGCCTGGGCAGTCGGACATCCCTTTCACAATCCAGGACTGCTGGCTCCCAACCTCTCGCCTGCCGATTACCCCTAACCACTCCCCTGTCAGCCTGATCAACACCTAACTACTCTTGTGCTGGCCTGATTGCCCCTAACTGCCCTCCCGCTGCCAGGATGGTCCCCCCTAATGGCCCTCCTTTGCCAGCCTGGTCCCTCCCAACTGTCCTCTCCTGCAGGCCTGGGTTCCCCCCCCCAGCTGTCCTCCCCTGCAGACCTGGGTCTCCCCCAGCTGTCCTCCCCTGCAGGCCTGGGTCCCACCCAACTGCCCTCCCTTGCTGGCCATCTTGTGGTGGCTATTTTTTGACCACATGGGGGAAGCCATCTTGTGATGGTCAATTTGCATATTACTCTTTTATTAGATAGGATTTCTAGTCTGCAGATGCAGAATGAAGAGTCTTGAAAGGACTCAAGCCCTACAGATGGCATACACTTTTCAAGATTAAGAAAACAAAAAGGGGAGATGTTGGGTGTCACCCCTTGCCAGTACTGTTAGTACACCAAGGAATGTGGAAGGTCTATGGACCTTGGGCATTAGCAGGGCTGACACTAAGCACCTCATCTGTTGAGATAGTGGTGGCTCAAGGCCAATTCCCTAACCTGATAATCTTTTTACTGTTAACCAAACTTCACCTTTAATATACCTGTATGCATTGCTAAAGGGCAAATGTGTATTCAGATAAATAAAAAGCAGACCAAACAAAGGTCAGTGTGCCTTTTCAAGAAGGAGGCTCCTCTACCTGGCCACCAATGCCTTTTAAATTCATATTACTTATA
>PVJC01042245.1:0-15020 GCA_004026665.1 Murina feae
GGGCAGTGAGAGGCAACCAGGCCAGTGGGGGGGGCAGTTAGGGGCAACCAGGCCAGCAGGAGGGCGCAGTTGGGGTGATTAGGCTGGCAGGGGGCCAGTGAGGGGTTATCAGGCCAGCAGGGGAGGGCAGTTAGGGGCAACCAGGCAGGCAGGTGAGTGATTAGGAGCCAGCAGTCCAGGATTGTGAGAGGGATGTTCCGATTGGGCCTAAACAGGCAGTTGGACATCCCCTGAGGGGTCCCAGATTGGAGAGGGTGAAGTCTGGGCTGAGGGGACCCCCTCCCCCATGCATGAATTTTGTGCGCCAGGCCTCTAGTTTTATATAAGGTGACGTGTTTTAAAATGAGAATAAAGAGAAAAATCAGAGGGGGAACAAGCAAGATTTGTCAGAGGAGCACAGAGCAGTACTAAATAGGCTCTGGGGCAAGCTGCTGATCCGGGTGAGGCCAGTGTGACTCCAAGGTGCCGAACTCCAGGTGAGCACAGCCTCCAGGTGAGCCGCAGGCCCCAGGTGAGCATGGAGCCCAGGGCTGGAGAACCTCGAACCTTCCGGATCATCTCAGGGACGTCTGACAGAGTATGACCTTTCCCGTGGCTCACCACTCAATTTAGGTGAATGGGAAGTGGCCACAGTTAAAAAGACAAGACATCTTTAGAAAGTCTAACACATTTTTCAGTTTGTGATTTTTTTCAGCAATAGTTAAAAAAAAAGGCCAAGATGTGCATGTTTCAAACAGCTCCTTGCTGCCCACACCTAATCTCAGGGCTACACCCCTGTTACTGTGTTGTGGGCGAGAGACACATTGAGCCAATGTCAACACTTCCGTCGGCAGGCAGGGGCAGGGCAGCATGGCTCACCCTGTGTGCTGGCTCAGGCTGCGAGGAGGGAGGCCTGGGAGGTCACAGGAATCCAGCTCCACTCAGGATGTACCTCACACCAGCCCTGCTCCAGGGACCTTCCCACCTGGTCAGCCATCTACGGTGTCAGAGGCCCTGCCACACAGCCCACTCCAAGCAAGAATGTTTCCTAACAAAAATGCACCTGCAATAGAAATGAGACTCCAGCCTCCAAGAAGGGTGTGTGTGTGTGTGTGTGTGTGTGCGCGCGCACGCGCACAGCGCACCGCAGCACCCACACCTCAGGAGGAGGCTCCAGAGCCCAGAGCCTTGGGAGCAGCGGGCTGTGTGTGTTCTGGTGCCACCCGGCTGCACCAGGTTTGTCCAAAACCTAGTGCTTCACAGGAGGCGGAAAGTCTATTCCTGCTCCAGCACCTCCTCCTGTCTGATCAGGCAGCTCTTAGAGCAGTGGTTCTCAACTTTCTGGCCCTTTAAATACAGTTCCTCATGTTGTGACCCCCAACCATAAAATCATTTTCGTTGCTACTTCATAGTTGTGATGTTGCTACTGTTACGAATCATCATGTAAATATCTGATATGCAGGATGGCCTTAGGCGAGCCCTGTGAAAGGGTCGTTCGACCGCCAAAGGGGTTGAGACCCACAGGCTGAGAACCGCTGTCTTAGAGCATCTGAGCATGAAACCTCTCAGAAGCACAGCTACTAATGAGCACAAGAGGTACAGTTGCCTTTGTGACCGGGCCCTGCTGGCTGGTTTGGGAAACCCCTCACTTTGTGAGGCAGGTATGCTGCCTGCACCAAACCCTGGGCAGAGGCTTCCTGATGGGACCAGGGTGGTGCCAAATCCACCCCCCTCCAGGTGAGGGTCAGGATCTGCAGGGGCACAAGGAAGCACATGTGTTGTTTATGCTCAAGACCAGAGTGCCTCCTGCACTGACTGCTCTGTCGCACGCCAGAGAGTGAAGGCCAAGCACCGGCTTGGGTTCAGGGCCTGGACGATGCCACCAGGAGAGGACTCTGTGGGGCTTCCATTCTAGAGATGGAGAGACCTGGGAGCTGGGAGAGAGCGTCAGTTCCCCGGGAGCACAGAGCTACGCCAGCACCGAGCTCCTGCAGGGTGGCCTGTCACGGTCGGAGTGCCTTGTCTCTCTCTGGGGCTGAGAAACAGGATCAGCATCTGCTTAGGAAACACCTGAAGTGATGATCTGTAGGTCCGAGCCTCTGTTTCAGAAAACCTCTGTATTAAAGAGAGTGACTCGCAGTCGATTTTTTTTTCCTTCCGCTTAGGTCTATGCGATAGAAGCGCACAGGTCAAAGAGCACCGGCAGAACGATGGGAGGGCATCAGGGGCCACGTCCACACCCTCAGTTCACAGGGATCGAAGCTGAGGTGCAGAGAGTAAGTGGCTTTCTCAGCTGCCCTCCATGGCTGCAGCAGCTGCCACCAGCCTCCAAGGCCACACGCAGAGCGGGTGCACATCCCAGGCCTCTCGGCTGGTTTCCACAATGGGACTAGCTAACAAGGAAGCAGTACTAGTTCTTCCAGTCACTTGATGAGAACTTTACAATTCAGCACAAAACAAGTTATCTGTAGGGCTCAGGGCAACAAAACAATGTAACCGATTGTTTAAAAAGGCCACAGAATGGATTATACCAAAAAAATAAAAAATAAAAAAAACGCAGGGACTGTTTTCAGAAGCGAGTTCCTGGTTAATGTGTAGCTCCTGGGTTCCAAGGTCACACCAGTGTGGGTTGTGAACAGTCTTAGCTTTCATTCTCAGCACACACTTCCCACACCCATTGTTACTCTGTCTCTTTGTCCAACCAAACACATGCCTGGGCTCTCGTGCCTGGGCCCTCCACTTGGACCCTCAGTCCACCTCCTGCTTCCTTAGGTCCCTCCATGCATCGGGGACCCCCTTTGTCGGCGTCTGTAGCCTTTTTCTAGGTGGCGTAGCTTCCCAGGAATGTGTGTCCACAGGAGTATCATAAAGTCACCCTCCCTGAACCACTTCCCTGTAACAGTGAGGGAGAGAGGGAAACTGTCCGTGAACACATTCAGGCGAGGAGAGCAGCATGTGTGAAACCCCTGTGATGAAAATAATTTGATGTGTAAAACATGAAAAACTACATGTAACCAACACAGGGAATGGTGGCTAGGAGGAAAACACAGTTGTGGCAAATGGACTAGAGGCAGGTTGTGTGTTGCAGGGTCAGGACTTGATAAAGAGTATGGGTTGTTGTTGTTTTTTTAAATCTTAAATCCAATAGGAAAATCATTTAAAATTTGAGGAATTAGATGACACCATCAAATTAAATTTGCATTTTCAAAAGACCACTGCAGCGTTGGAAGGAGAATGGGCTGGAGGAAAGTGGCTTGGGTCTCAGGTTGGGGTGACAGTTCGTGTACCTGCAGCTCCTGCAAGGTGAGCTGAGTCAGCAGGACCCTCAGGGAGTCTGGGTGCGGAGGAGAGGGCTGAGGAGGGGCGAGGTCCCTCAGGAGAGGGGGAGAGGCCCACGACCCAGAGTGAGTGGCAGTGTTACTCCTGGACGTGAGGGACCAGCAGGAAGACGCTGAGAGACCCGAGGCGCACAGAAAGCCAAGAGCACAGATGTTTTGTTTTATTTTTCTCTTGGTGGGGACAGGTGCGTATTCTTTCAAATGTGCTCAGTGAAATTAGGACTGTAAGTGCCAGACTTGACAAGGTTGTGACCATTTTTAGGTAGAGAATCTGTTGTTTTGCTAGGTTTTGGTTTTGGTTTGATTTTGGACAAAGGCAAACCAAGCTGGTGTTTGAGAGTGAATTGGAAAGGAAGTCTTGGGACCAGGTGCACCTGAGGAGGCCAGGTGATACCTGGGAAGGAGAGGTGGGGCCGGGTGCTCGGGCCTTGACGGGAAGACAAAGGCCTGGTCGCTGCTGAAGGGTGACCTGGCAGTGGAGGAGGGTGTGCAGGTGCCTAACCGGAGGAGCTAGGACCCAGGGTGTGTAGGGTGGGCCCCAGCACAGGGGAAGCGGGGACGGAGGCGAGGCAGGGACCACTATCTTTGTCCACATCACACCTTTGTCACACAGCTGGTGTGTATCAGGGCTTTGTTCTCCATGGACACCCCAGTCTATGGACACCCCCACTACTTCCTCCTCCGTGGACACCCCGACCTCCTCGCCAGCTCATTTCACGGTAGGTCTCCCGCCTCACGGGCGCCTTATGAATGTTTATGTTTGAAAGACAGATGCGTTGTTTCTGCCGAAGTGGACAGACTGTGATGGTTCCGCTGGGGAGAGTCCCAGCCCAGCGACACTCGCTTTGATCAAAGGCGCAGCGTGAACAGAGCGCACTTCCCCGTGGGCACCGGTTCCCGAGAATCAGAGCATTAAGGCCCCTTCGCCCCGATGCTGCGTGTGCAGGTGGGTCCCTGAGGACGGAGAGACCGCACGGCTCCCTGAGGCGGGTCCCCAGCAGGCGATGGTGAGCGGCAGAGCGAGAGCTCTCCTTGCAGTTGGTCAGCGGAGGCTCATCTGACAGCGCCGCCACCAGCCCACCTCCGCCCTCCCCCCCTCCCAACCCCAGTCCCAGCTGAACTTCCTCTGGCCTCGGTCCTCTTTGCAGGGCTCCCATAAGGAAGCTGTCGCTGAGCCAGGGAGCCAGGGTGGAGGGCTGGGTCAGAGTAAACATTGCACCCAGTGAGGTAACGTGAGGCCGGGCCTCCGTGCTCAGAAGGGAAAAGTGGGTGTATCCCATAAGTGACAAGGCCCGGTTTGGCTGAAAACATCAGAAAAGGAACATCTCGAGGTAAATCTAGGTCTCCATGGGCAACGGCCCCAACGCTGAGTTCTTCCTGGCGGGCTGCCACATCGCCCAGCCCTGGTGACCTGAGCCCATGTTGCTCCTTTGCAACCTTCTGGCTGCAGGCACCACCCCCAGGTCCAAAGGAATACGTGGAGCCGGTTTAAGGGGAAGGGCAGGGTGTGTGGAGGGAGAGAGAAGCTTCCAGAGCTGAGCAGTGCGGGACCTCCAGCACGTGCAGCATCACAGACAGGCCAGTGGGAGTAGGGGCCAATGTGCAAGTGACCCGAGACCCATGGGGACCTGACCTGGAGCCAACGGTCAGGATAAGGCTGAGGCCTGCTATGCAGAGTGTGTGTGGGCCTGTGTCCATACGTGTGCATGTGCAAGTACGGCCAGGTGCGTGGATGCATGTGGTATGCATGCATGTGTGTTCATGCATGTGTGTATACATGTGTGAGCATTGTATACATGGGCAGGGGTGAGCACGTGCGCATGCGTATGCAGTGACTGGAACTGTGCACCGAGCAGAGGTGGAATGAGGTGTGGCTGCCAAATGAACAAGTTTGGAAATAATCTTCCCAAGAGGAGGTCCCAGCGCTGAACTGGCTTTCCCTGGGCCGGCAGGAAGATCACTCGCCACCCCAGGCAACCAGCTTTTTATGATGAGTCCTTTCTAGGATGTCCAATAAGTCCTGGAGCCACTCCACCTTCCCCCTCCTCCCTCCACATCCCCATCCCCATCTTATCCTGGCAAGGTGATAGGGAAAGTGTTAAAATACACATGAAGAGCGAGGCACCGCCCTGAGCAGGTCAGGTGCCCATCCCAGTGCAGACCTGCTGAGTCAGTGAGGGGTGCTGTCCCCCCACCCTGCTCCCCCAGCCCAGCTCCTCGCTCCTGCCAAGGGCTCCTGTGGCTGCAGCCCTTTCTGCTCATCAGCATCAGGAAGGAATGTGTGTTTAATCAGGAGAGCCGGTTCAGGGTGTCGCAAATCACCCACTTGGAACTGGGCTGTAACAAGCCCTGACTAGACCCAAGCCACTCATGGGAGGCAGGTAAAATAATTAAGGAATAAAACGCAATTGGCCATGATGCCTTGGGGCCCTGTGTGAAGGTTGCCAATCAGGAAATGAAGGCTTTTCAGACCTTGAGATGTTCACATGACCCCATTACACAGAACCTAATAGTGTCTAGGTGAGAGGACGGGTCACCACCTCCCACTTCCATGGAGGAAACACAGTGAATGCCAACAGGTCAGCCCTGAGCAGTCTCCATTGGACTCCCTTGTGGGAGCTCTAAGTACTCAGACAAACAACGCTGACAATACCGGGTTCAAAAGCTTGGAAAACACTTGAATCCAGAGAGTTTGGATTGGTGGTGGAAGGTTATGTCAGCAGGTGACCACCTGCTTCGTGTTTTGCCAAGGACTGTCCTGAAGATTTGGGGTGGTAGTTACCCAGAAGGGCACCCACATTCTCAGAGCACAGAGAGCCTGGCTTTCAGTCTATGCAATTTATTTCCGCTATATCTCTTTTTTTGGCAATTTGTTAAAGAAGCCCTGTTGATCACTGATTCATCTTCACATATTATATAATACACAGTATGTAAGGGGCAGAGCAGTTATTTGGCTAAGGGGTGAGGAGAGAGCTAAGGGGCTGAGAGAGGCTGCCACAGAGATGGGTTGGCATCAGGGACTGTTTTATTTTTGCTAAATTTGAGCTCAATTATTCATCAGGAGCCCTTTATAGTAGGGATCTTTATTCTTATTATCCATACTAGAGGCCTGATGCACAAAATTAGTGCAAGGGTAAATAAGCCTTCCTTCCCCTGGCTGCCGGCACCAGTTTCCTTCTAGTCCCTGGGACCTGGGCTTCCCTCCGGCCACTGGCAGGCACCCAAGACCTGGGCTTCATCTGGAAGGTTGTCCAAAAGGACATCTGGTCTAATTAGCATGTTATGCTTTTATTATTATAGATAACTGTCTGCTGTGTGAGTTGCATGGGGAGTTCTGGGGTAAGGGACAAGGAGAAAGCTGGAAGCAAAATTTCTATCCTGGCTTGAACCAGCTATTAAGGAGATGAGGGGTGTCTGGGGAAGAACATAGGAGACCTGGGAAAACATTTCCATTCTGCCTTGAGACCAGTATGTGAAGGGCAGAGCAGGTGTTTGGCTACTGGTTGAGAGAACTGGAGGCAAATTATTTATCCCCTTTCCATGCACCTTTTGAGGGGGTCATGAGTCAATGGGCAAGGCAAATTCCCCCTTCCTGCTTCAACCCGCTGTGAAGAGTGCAGTGGTTGCTGGATACGTGGCCAGGAAAGACCTTGAGCAGAATTCTGTATCTCGGCTCTTGCCAGCCTGTGTGGTTACAGCGGTTCCCTGGCAGAAGGAGAAACACCTGGAGCTGAAGTTTCCATCCATGATTTTTCCAGGATGTGATGGGAAAGTGGACACGAGGAAAGGGCTGGGGGAACATGAGGGGCTAGTAGAGACCTTGAGATGAATCAGGTGTCCTGACTCTAGCCCAGCATCTAATGGGCAGCTAGCACCTGCGGAAATGGGTGAGGAAGACCTGGATGTGATGTCTCCGTCCTGGGGCAGGCAGTGTGGGGGGTAGAGAGGGTGCCTGAGATAAGGGTCAGGTGCCAGCCAGTGTTTGAGAACCAGAGGGGATGCCTGAGGTGGGGGGCACAGCGGCAGCTGGAGTCAGTGAGCAGTTTCTCCTGCTGTTTCCAGGCCAGCGCTTCCTCAGGACCAGTTCCCTGGGGAGAGGCCTTCCTTGTCCACCTCCTCCAGACAGGATTCAGGAGTGCACTGCTTCCCAACAGACACATTTCAAAATATACATGATGTATTGATTTTTAGGGAGAGAGGAAGGGAGAGGGGTAGAGAGACAGAAGCATCAATGAGAGAGAGTCATCCATCAGCTGCCTCCTGCACAACCCCTACTGGGGATCCAGCCCGCAACCTGGGCACATACCCTGACCAGGAATTGATTGGTAACCTCCTGGTTCATAGGTTGATGCTCAACCACTGAGCCACACCGGTTGGACTAAATAGACAAATTAATGAAACAGAATAGAAGGTGCAGTAATAGACTCAAATATAAAGATAAGTTTTATAGAGAAACGCATCTCCTCAGGTCAATAGAAAAATGTGCATAAAATAATAAATGGTGTTGGGACATGAGGCCAGCAGCAGGTCCCAGATGAAAGTCCAGCTGCAGCCCTAGCCTGTTGCCCAGTGGTTAGAGCGTCGGCCCTGGGGCTGAAGGATCCCTGGTTCAGTTCTGCTCAAGGGCACCGTTCCCTGCCTGGTGGCTGCAGGTGGGAGGTAGCCCATGGGTGTTTGTCTCCTTCTCTCCTTCCCGCTCTCTCTTAAAAGTCAGTACAAATAGCCTCCGGTGAGGATTAACAACTAAAAGCAGGCTGAGCCACAAAGCTTTTTCCTGATGGAGGGGCGGGGCCAGACCTGAGGCTGGGGCTGGCCTGGGACCTTGGAGCTGGCCTCGCGGTGCCTCCAAAACCAAAAGGCCCGCGCAGAAAGGCGGCAGCGTGAACCCGAGGGGGCGGAGGGTGGACCTGAGAGGACGGTGGTCCAACTGGAGCCCCGTGGGGTTCAGGTTCGAGGCCGGCGGCTGGCGGACCCGAGGCGAGTGGCTCAAGGAGAGGTTGAGGCTGAAATGAGCCACGGAGGACAGAGGAGAGGCCTCGGGTGCGAGGTTCCAGGTGGCGCAGTGGCCGGGCGAGTGGCGGGGCCACAGGGAGGCGGCTCCCCTTGTCGCCGGGACTTTATGTCTCAGGAGCCCCGGGCCCTCCTGTGGCCCCCTCTGTGCGGAGCCTCCGGGTCCCCGTCCGCAGGCGTCATGGACATTCTCAGGATGGAGATGCGTTTCAGCTGCAACAACGGCCCTGGGACTCGGTTGGTCCTGTGACCCAGGTCCCGCGGGTCCGGGTCCTCCAGCTCCTCCTCCTCCTCTGACTCAGGGAGGATTAAAGGGGAAACAGGCGCATGGTTTACGCTGGACGTTTGCAAAGACACTGACTCAGCTCCTGCAGGTGAGGCTTTCGTCACCGTCCGGAGGTGGGAATGGAGGACACAGCTGTGCATCGTGCACGTTGACCTTAAACTGGTGGGTGAGCTGAGGAAGAACCTGCAGCTCCCCCCTTTCCACCTAAGAGGTTCCCATGGCGACGCCTGGTGTCAGGAGGGAGCGTCAGCCCCATGGCCTTGGCATCAGACCTTAAGGCGCAAACAGGAGCCTGCGGGCCACCCGCCCGTCCATGGCCCTTCGCTTTGGGTTTTCTTACAAACACAACCTGCCGAGTGTGCTGCGCTTTTCCTAAATATCACCCCGCCTCACTGTTTCCATATTCCAAATATTACCTCATTTCTTTTCACATTAACTTGTTTGTAAATTAATGGAACAGCACAGAAGTGTTAGTAAATGACCCCAAAACATCAGTAAATTGTGGAAGATACAGATGTCTCCTTAGATCAGTTGCATCAACCTGCCTCATAAAATAACTGGTTTGGGGACATGAAGCAATCACCAGGTCACAGATAAAAGACGAGCAGCAGGACTTTTCCTGACTCAAGAGGCAGGTGGACATCAGCGAGCCTTTCCTGTGGGATCACCTTTCATGGGCACGTCCTGCGGCTGAACACCAGCATCTGGAGCGCTGCCGGGAGACCTACTGAGCTGTGGTCCCGTCCTGTCCCATCCTGCAGTCTCTCTGGAGGCAGAGCCCAGGCGCTGAGGCTTGGTCTGTCAGCAATGAATGTTAAAGCTATAAAACGGGGATTCGGCCTGGCCAGTTAGGTCAGTGGTTAGAGTGTCAGGCCGCATTCCAAAGGGTCTTGGGTTTGATTCCTAGTCAAGGGCATGTGTCTGGGTTGCAGGTTTGATCCCCAGAAGTACGGAAAGTAGCCTATTGATGTGTCTTCCTTACATGGATGTTTCTCTCTCTTTCCCCTCCCTTCCTCCCTCCCTTCCACTCTCTCTGAAAGATCAATGAAGAAGATATCCTTGGGTGAGGATTAACCAAAAAAAGTGTGTGTGTGAATTTTATAATTTACAGAATGAAGACCCTAAGCAGTTTGTTCTGTGTTGAAAAGAAAATGCTGTAAATGTTAGAACCAGGCTCAGGCAAATTCCAAGGACACAAAGCATAGGAGCTCCTCTCAGAACTGCTGGGATTGCACACGAAAAAGTGCAGATTATGAAAGGAGCCACTTTGGGCTAAACAATTAGAAAGAGCTTTTATTCTCTTTAGACTAAGAGACCAGGCTTGGTGAGCAAAGGAAAGATTTGTGTTGTCACCACAAGAGTCCAGCTTCTTATTTATAAACTGGAGGCCCAGTGCATGGGATTTGTGCACTGGTGGGGGGCGAGGCCTGTGGGGTCAGCTGTTGTGGGAGCTCCGCTCATCCCAGTCAGCCAAGTGGTGCTCCAACTATGGTAACGCACTGACAACCAGGGGGCAGCTCCTGTAGAGAGTAAGGGAGAGAGAGAGACGTCAGTGATGAGAGAGAATCATGATTGCTGCCTCCTGGACATCCCCCAATGGGGATGGTGCCTACAGCCCCAGCATGTGCCCTGGAGTCAAACTGACCTCCTGGTTCACAGGTCAATGTTCAACTGCTGAGCTACACCGGACAGGCTAGGTTCCTAATATGGATGCAAAACATGTAAAATTTCAGCTTTTATTCCTAATATCTAATCTAATAAAAGAGTAATATGCAAATTAACCACCACTCTGAGACACCTAGGCCACACCCACCAGCCAAGCCATGCCCACCAGCCAATCAGAGCAGCTATATGCAAATTAACCCAGCCAAGATGGCAGTTAATTTGTATAAACAGGAGCAGAGCGAAGACTGAAGATAGCCTAGAAGGAAGCCAAGTGCTGCAGAAGGGAGCCAAGCGGCAGAGAAGGGAGGGAGGGAGACAGTGGAGAAGGGAGCAAAGCCTGCCTTGGAGGGCTTTACTCCCTTCTCTGCTTCGCTCTGGCTCAGGAAGCCCTATTCTTGCAGGAATCTTCCTGCAATGGGCCTCTAGTGTGCATATATGAGTGCATGTTTTTTCATCATAAGTTTTGTTGTGTACTATTATTATTCTGTTCAAATTATTTTCTAACTTGGATTGTGACGTATTTCAGGGTTATTTAGAAGTATATTTCATAACTTTTAAATATTAGGAGTTTCTAGGTGCCTTCTGCTCCTGATTTCTAGATTAACTGCAATGACAGCAAGAAACATACTGTATATAATTTCAGTTCTTTGAAGTTTGTTGGAACTTGCTTCATAGCACTGCATGGTCACATAAAATATCATTGAAGTGCGCCCCTCTGCTGCCACCTCGTGTGCAACTTGGGAATAACACCTTCGTGACCTTCAGCAGGAAAAGTTGTTGGGTGCAGTGGGTTCTCTGAACATTGAACACAGTTTGCTGCTCAGGTTGTTGAAGTTTTTTTACATCTTTACTGAGGTCCATGTGGGAGGCTATTGGTTCTGAAAGAGGTATGCTCTCTCTCTGAGTGAGAGAGGTGTGTTAAATGTATTATGATTATAAATTTATTATGCTGTTAAAATTATCTAATTTCCCTTGTAGCTCTGTTCTGTGTACTTTGATTTCATGTGATGAAGTGCTTGTGAATTTGTATCTTCCTGATAAAATGAAGTTATTGATCTAAAGTGCTCTTTATTTATAGTCACGTTTTTTGCCTTTAAGTCTCCTGTGTTATCATATAATTTTTATTTGGTTTATGTTTGCTTAATATATCTTTTTCCATTCTATCACTTTGATCTCTTTGTACATTTATGTTTTAGGTAGTTTTCAGTTTTTATACTAGTTATGAGTGAAATGAATTGACTTTGGCTCAATATTTTTCCCCATTCAGTTGTCCCAACACTGTTTATTATATAATTCATATTTTTCCACTGGTCTAAGGAGATGTTTTTATTATACAGAATTTCCATATATATTTTAGTCTGTTACTGGACTTTGTATTCTGTTCCATAAAGTTTTCTATTCACAGGACATTACCGAAGTTTTTAAATTACTGTAGCTTTATAACACAATACATTATTCTATCTGGTCATAGTAGCTTTTATTCATTCATTTGCTTTTTCAGAAGTTCCCTTTATTATTTTCAAATATATTTTTACTAGTCTTGATTTCAGATAGGAAAGGAGAGGGCGAGAGAGATAAAAATATCAATGATGAGAGAGAATCATTGATCAGCTGCCTCCTGCACGCACCCCACTGGGGATCGAGCTCACAACCTGGGCATGTGCCCTGGCCGGGTGTCAAACATGACTTCCTGGTTCATGAATCAACATTCAACAATGACTTCCTTGCTCACTGGTCTATGGTTTCGGGTCAAATATGTATTCGGGTGTGTGCCTGGGGTTCTGGGTCTCTTTGGGTGTGGCTTTGTGTCCTGGGTTCTGTGTGGGGTCACACTGGCCGGGCTACCAGGAGTTTCTTGATACTCATATGGTACCCCTTCTCCCCGTACTATAGTTTTTGAGATTACCTAATGAAAATTAACATGCCACATATCCTGCACTTTTCCTGAATATCACCCATTTCACCTCCACAATCTAAGACTCTGGTTCCCGTTTCCCAACGTTTCCTGTTCCTAATATTGCCTCATTGTCTTTGGCATTCACTTGTATGTGATTTTTCCTAGTGCATGTATTAGATGCAGTAAATCTCTTGTTAATTTCATCGTGTTAATTTGGTTATTAGCCCAGCTGTTAGAATTTACAAGGTATGAGGCAAATAATTACTTTTTACATCTCCCACAGTTTTGAAGAGCCGGCCTTGTGAAATTATCGGCTGGGACACGGCTAATTTCTGACACCGCTGCAGCCGTGAGATCATGGGCACCTGCCAGCAAAGGTCAGCATTATTATTGCTTTTTCATTCTGTTAGCCTTATGCGTGTGACACTGCAGGGTTTGGTAGACTTTTGAAGTTCTGGAATTATTTTTTCTCTCATACATTGACATTGGCATGAAATAAAGTATTTGTGAAGCTAGCTGCTTGGACCTGGGTTCTCTTTATTGAATCATGGGTTTGTGTGCAACGTGAGGATCTGGTTCAGTTCATGCGTCTGTCATTGGGCAACTGAGGTCTGTCTCCAACGCTGGATTGTGGCTCTGGCGTCTTAGTCATAGATCCCTGCTATATGTCCAGGGTCTGTGGTTTGGGGTCAAATATGTACTTGGGTATGTGCCTGGGGTTCTGGGTCTCTTTGGGTGTGGCTTTGTGTCCTGGGTTCGGTGTGGGGTCCGAGTGCAGCTATAGATTCAGATGCCGGTGTGTGGAATCTCTTCTTAAGAATCCGCTGTCAGTCTCTGGCATCCGTTTTCTGGCTTTTGTGCTGCATAGTATGCTGGAGTCAGGGGAGTCGCTTTGAGTTTGAGTCCCAGGGCTGGGGTGTCCAGGTTTTGGTTTGTGGTTTTCTATAGGGTCCAGGTTCTGGAGTCCAGAGTGTGTGTCTGGGGTCCTGATTATGGCTCTGATGTCTAGTGTCTGTCCACTGATGGTCATTGCATTGAATTCAACACTAATAAGAGTCTCCAAGTTTATAGAGTTGAGGAAGGTTATGAAAAAGCTAGGAAAAGTCCTTGGCAAGTGGAATGGGAAATCTGAGACTCTAACAGGGCCTAGTAATTTATAGACACAATTAACAAATCACAAGAATGTATCTTCTCTAACCTAGGATGCTTAGGAACAAATGGGTTACATGCTGCAGGCCATTCCCTGGGAAGACCCACCCTTGGTTCAAATCCCTTTGCAGTGACATTTTTAAGGTGAAACTGGTCAGAGAATGACCCTGATCACTGTAATGCATCAGCATTAAAGGACTCACCTGGGGAGTTGATGAATACTCTATTCAGATATTCCATTGACCCCTCTCCTAAAATTGTCACCTTTAAAAGCCAGGTAAGCCCTAGATGGTTTGGCTCAGTGGATAGAGCGTCGGCCTGAGAACTGAAGGGTCCTGGGTTTGATTCTGGTCAAGGACAAGCACCTCAGTTTAGGCTCCTCCCTGCCCCAGGCCCTGGTTGGGGCTTGTGTAGGAGACAACCAATCAATGAGTTTCTCTCACATCGATATTTCTCTCTGTCTTTCCCTTTCTCTTCCATTCTCTCTAAAAGCAGTGAAAAAACATCCTCGGGTGAGGATTAAAAAAACAAAACAAAAGAAACAAACAAAAAACAACAACAGGTAAGACCTTTGTGCTACCCATTGTGACTAATTTGATTGAGCATTGTCCCATGCATCAAAAGGTCACCTCTTCAATTCCAGTTCTGGACACATGCCCAGGTTGTGGGTTCAACAAGAGGCAACTGATTGATGTACTTCTCACATCAACAATTCTCTCTTTTTCCCTCTCTGTGTGAAATCAATAAAAATGTATTTAAAAACCCAAACAAATAAAACAGGTATAATCCTTAAGGTAAAGGTGTGTGTTGTTCCTCACTCCTGTGTGTTCCCTTCTCTCATTTCCTACCTTTAGTTTGTTTCTCCTAAGCTCTAAAGGTCCCTGGGAGACTTGCAACCAGGCGAGCAGTGAGCAGCGGCAGCCCATCCAGGCTAACCCCCTGAACCCGTCTCCAAGGGCCCCTTGATCTTGCCTCTTTAATTAAAATTAAAATCTCTATTTTAATCCCTTCCTTTGTTTCACTCTGTGGATGAAAGCGGGCCAAATGCTAACTTGACAAGGTTAAGGGTGGACAGAACCCAGGCTATCAGGTGAGACAGGAGGAAAAATAGATGGCTGGTATTTAAATTTGGCTTTTCAATTAGAATAGCTTTCTGAGAGTCTGAGAAAATGCTTTTCCTGTATAAATGAGAGCCAAACTCATTAAGCTCCGAAGATAAGGGGCATGTCTTAGGGTTTAAGGGTTAAGCCTGAATCTCCAGTGCTGTTAGGCAACTAAATATCTTTGCGGAGGTGTCAGCAGTCATTCTTCACGATGTGTAGGGCCCCACAGGGAACCTCCAACTCCACTGTAACTGAGGAATTGACTCATCCGGGGACACGCACATAAAGGTTGGTCACCTAGCACTCCGAGTCCTCAGGGCTGTATTAGCTCAGGAGAGAAACCGAGGCACGTAAGAGGGTTGAATGCCACTCAAGGGCTGAGAGGCTCGAAGAGCTCAACCCATAAGCAGCACACTCCGACCCACTATATAACCTCCCTGGAGAATTTGCTCAGACTGCCAATGTTCAAAAAGCTCCAGAGCAATTTAAATGGGAAATTGTGCCTCCAAGGCCAGAAACTCCCAGACCCCAGCCCTCAATAATAGTCTTGATAGGAATCCCATTACTGGCAAGCACTTCATGGAAATAAGATG
>PVJC01042246.1:0-15021 GCA_004026665.1 Murina feae
ATCCCCATCATTTACATTTTAAGTAAAGATTCACTCTCAGATGCATCCTCAGTCTTCTGATCATTTTTCTTAAATACAAGGCGCCGGGTGCACAAAAATTTGTGCCCTTGGGGTTGGGTGCCCCTCAGCTCAGCCTGTACCCATGGGAGAGGAGGTGTCTTCCAGTTCTCAGTGTATTAGGGAAATAAGGGAGAGAAGACCTCTTCACCCTGGTTGGACCACACTGCTGGTGGAGGAAGTATTGGCTTCCCCAGGGATTCCAGCCGCAGCCCTACTTTATTTTCCTGTGGCCATTGTTGTATACATAGTATGGGCCCGGTGCACAAAAATTTGTGCACTCAGGAGCTTCCTTGGCCCGGCGTCTGCCCTCTCACAGTCTGGGACCCCTCTTGGGATGTCAGCCTGCTGACATGCTTGGACAGCATGGGTGAGGGGATGATGGCTGTTTGAAGGCTGGCCAAGACCCCCAGTGGAGACCCTGACCCCATGGGTGTGTGGCCAGTCTCGGTGAAGGGATGAGGGCTGGTTATAGGCTGCCCTCATCCCCTTCAGGTTTTGGGTCCCTACTAGGGTACCTGGGCAGCCTGGGTGAGTGGCTGATGGCTGTTTGCAGGCTGATCAAGCCCCTGAGGGGGTTCCCTCACCTCATTGGGGCGTGTCCAGCCTGGTTGAGGAGCTGAGGGGCATTTTCAGGCTGCCCACAGTCCCTTCAGGTTTTAGGTCCCTACTGTTGTACTTGGCCAGCCTGGATGAGCAGCTGAGGGGCATTTTCAGACTTCCCACAGTCTCTTCAGGTTTTGGGTCTCTACTGGAGTAGCTGGCTATCCGGAATGAGTAGCTGATAGCTCTCTGCAAGCTAGCCAAGCCCCTAGTGGCGTCCCTCACACATTGGGGTGTGGCCAGGCTGGGTGATGTGCTGAGGAGCACTGTCAGGCTGCCCACAGCTCCCATTGACCCAATGTCCCAGCAAGGTTGGCTGGAAGCAGGTTCCTGAGGTTTATATTCTGTAATTGATGCTGTTCCTTTAAGCCAAGGCTTAGTAACAAAGCCTCATTTCTGCTTCACCTCGCCGCTTCTATAGTGACACAATGTTATCCTTACTAGACAGGGCAGGCCTCCTGTGTCCTTCAGCTCAAGAGGCTTCTCTGATTGAATCATTGTTGCAAACATGTTTTGACTGGAGCCAGGATAAGCCGAGCTGACCACAGACAGTTTCAGTTTCACTCCTCCTGCAATGGAAGCAGGCGTTTACTCTGTGAGTGGTGGCCTCCATGTTGGCTGGGTTAATTTGCATACAGTTTTTCTGATTGGATGGTAGGCGTCCCCAAGGGATGGTTAATTTCAATATTATGCTTTTATTAGTTTAGATAAATACTTGACTAGTTACACTTTAATTTCTTACCTCATGGCTAGAGCTGGTTATGAATTGACACATTTGAAATATATGTTCAGTTTTTTTAACTAAGAATGTAGTTCAGTCATTGATTCTTCACCTTCCTCTACTTCCTCTTCAGCAGAATATCCTGATGTATTTACTCTCTCTCTGCTGGCTTCTTCACCCTACTTCCTGGGGTAAGAAGAAGGTCAAGGCTTTTACTCTTAAAAAAACAAACTATTCATTATGTCCTCAGTTAAGGTAAGGATTCTCTAAATTGATCGTAATCATTTACCTTTTAAGTAAATATTCACTCGCACCTGCATCCTCAGTCTTCTTCTCATTTTTCTTAAATACTAGGGGCCCGGTTTACAAAAATTTGTGCACTCGGGTGGAGGGAGTCCATCAGCCCGACCTGTGCCCTCTCACAGTCTGGGACCCCTCAGTGGATGTCCTATGATGGCCAGTCTGCCAGGCGCCTTTTGTGTGTGGCCACTGGGGACCTGCCCCCTGCTGCATCTGAGGCTCAGAGCAGTCCTCCTGTGTGTGCCTACCTGCTGGGGACCTGCCCCCAGGCACACCATCAAGGCTTGGAGCAGGCACCCCCTCTATGTTGATCTCTCAGACTCTTGAATTCCCCTGCATGTTGTTCTCTTTTTGGAGCTGTGGCCAGGGCTGGGTGCTGCCTGCCTCCCAAACTTGCCTGCTGCCCATCTTCCTACAGCCACCAGAAAGCAGGGAAAACTCCACCTTGTGGTCAGGCCTGTCTTTTCTCGCTCCCTGATCCCCGGAATATACCTGGGAAACAGCCACGCAGGCCATTGACCTCCCACTGCCTCTTTCCCACTCCCCAATCCCCCTCCAAGGGCCTGGACAGCTGTCAATCAGGCCGCCAACCTTTTACCCACTTCCTGGTGCCCTCCAACCCTCCTGCCTCTTTCCCACTCTCGGGTCCTGGGTCCTGCGCTGTTCGGCCCTGCAGCCGCTCTGTGCACTCGGGAGTTCCCTCACCCCGGCCTGTGCCCTCTCACAGTATGGGACCCCTCGGGGGATGTCCACCTGCTGGGGTGCCTGACAAGGCTGGGTGAGGGACTGGTGGCTATCTCCAGGCTGGCCAAGCCCCCCAAGAACCTCCCTCACCCCATTGGGTTGTGGACAGCGTGGGTGACGGGCTGATTGGTGCATTCAGGCTTTAAGGCTGCCCACAGCTCCCATTGACCCAATGTCCCAGCAAGGCTGACAGGATGCAGGTTTCTGGGGTTTATCTCCTATAATTGATGCTGTTCCTCTAAGGCCTGGGGTTTGTTTATCTCCTATAATTTATGCTGTTCCTTTAAGGCCTGGGCTTTGTTTATCTTCTATAATTGATACACTGTTACTTGAAGCAGGCTAAGGAAGTCTCCTCTCTCCTTCACCTAGCAGCTTCTATAACGACACAATGTTACACTTAGACTCAGGCCAGGCTTCCTTCAGCTCCCCAGGATTCTATGATTTATACATTGTTGCAAAACGTTTTCTTCTGTTTTGCTTCCAGTCAAGGCTTAGCCAAGCCCGTGTGCAGGCAGTTTCCCTTTCGTTCCTGCTGCAATGGACGCTGCCCTTTACTCCGTGAGTGTCGGCCGCCATGTTGGCTGGGCTAATTTGCATACAGTCGCTGTGATTGGCTGTTGGGCATCCCGGAGAAACGGTTCATTTTACTATTCTGCTTTTATTAGTTGAGATGGCCAGGAGAAGTGCAAACAGATTCTTCAGTCAACAAACAACTTTCTCCAAAAACCACCCACCTACAAAACAGAGAGGGAAATATGAACTCTGCGTTTTTCCTGCCTAGTCCCACCACAGTACTTAATCTTCCTCAAATTTACCTCTAGCTGGTATTCTGCTGATTTATTTTGCTGGACACTTGAAAGAGAGCCCCTTGGAAGAAAATACATGCTGACAATTAATGATTCCATGTCTCTTTCACATATTGCTCTTATTAGGACTAAATGGTTACCTGGGTTCATACTCCCAAGCAAAATCACCATAGACCTGGAACTTGGAAAACAATTCCTCTGTGTTTAAAATGCCCCTGCAATATATCTGGGAGACCTATGTATGTGGCTTGTGTCAGGGTCAGTGAAAGAAAAACACATGAGGCCAAAGTAGTAAGGGGCAATAGGATTAGGCTTATTATATCATCTTAAAACCAGATGGGCTGACTCTTTTCAAAATGGCATGAGCACCCAGGAACAGGGAGTCAGAGATTTTAAAGAACTCTAGGTGGACTTTTTCTGGGCAGAGAATTCTCTGGACTGGTCCTGAAGGGAAAGGTTTGGGCTTAGCAAGTTGAATGTGGTCTAAGCGAAAGGGAATATTGGTTATGAAGTGGTGCAAAGATCAGTTCCCAGGGAAGGTTCATCCATTCAATTATTTGATCAGATCTAATATTCCATACTTTTTGTTTTATGGAATAGGGTCGAAGATCCTATCCTCTGTAGTTACTTCCTGCTGAGGGGGGACATCAAGATCATAAGGTGATGGACTTTGATTGTAGTCATCTGGAACAATGTATATTCCTCATGGTCGGAGCAAGGGGTTGCAGCAGCATGATTTCTTTAAGAAATTGGTTGGTGAAGGCTTGAAAGCGGTCTTGTTGAATGATTTGGGATGCAAAAACTGGTCCTGAGAATTCCATTGTCTGTCTCCCAGCCACCTGGACTGGAACCTACACTCTAATCTATCTCACCTCTGAAACAAACATTTTCCCTGCTAATCAGTCCGTCAAGGTTCCTCTCACTGCTCACACTCAGATCGGGAGAGGTATTGCCCTCCTTCCCTTCCTTGCCAGAGTAGGAATAGCTATAGGCGTAGTCACTGGTATAAGGGGATTAGCAACCTCCCTTTCCTACTCTCATAGCTTACCCAAAGACCTTCCAGAAAGCCTAGAGGAAATTGCCCTAAGTATTGACTCAGTACAGTACGAGATAGATTTCCCTGGCAGCATAACCAGACAGGTCCTGAACTCCTCATAGATGAGAAAGGGGAACTATGCCTAGTCCTAGAGGACAAATGCTGTTTTCACATGAATTGGTCTGGCATAGTGAGAGATAGGGCAAAAAACAAAACAAAACAAAAAACAAAAATTAGTCCATAGTGCTGCAAAAATCTGACAACTTTCAGAATCTTGGGATTCCTGGCTATAGAATCTTAACTGTGGACCTTCTGGCTATTACTTCTAGATGGACCCCTCCTAATGTTTGTCTTGGCACTCTTCTATGTTCTTGGCATCCTATGAGCCCTTTCCTCCTTCCTCCAAAACCATATCCAGGAAATCAGATCCATAGGGAAAATGATGCTATTACAGACCTACACTAGATATTATCTCCTCCCTCTATCACTGACTATTTAGGGGCATCTCAAAACCCCACCTAAGTATGAACAAACTACAGAAGAATGAGATCAGCATCCCTCATCAACCCCCAGGTTGTAGGAACCCCAGCTTATAGGAATGCCAGCTTACTGGGGGAAAGAAAGAGAGGCTGGTATGTTACACACATTCTTGCACTCCATTATGCCCTGCTTGGGCTCTTGCCCCTTCCAGGGATTTTCCTGTTCACCAACCAGTTTTCAATGTAGGTCTCATGATTAACAGCCTTTGGTTTCCAGTAAACTGCCTCACCCAGTTCCCAGTGGACCACCTACTCCTGATCTAACTCATTATTCTGACTGAATTTTACTAGAAACAAATATCCTGCTCCCTCTACTCTGCCCTGCTGATGCCATTTTTGTCTCAACCCTTCTGCTAGCAGATGTAACAATCCTATATAATAAAAGGCTAATATGCAAATCAACCCACCAGTGGAATGACTGGTTGTTATGATGTGCACTGACCACCAGGGGGCAGACGCTTCATGCAGGAGCTGCCTCCTAGTGGTCACTGCATTTCCATAGGGAGAGCTCCACTCAGCCAGAAGTCCTGAGCCAGGTCAGGGCTGGCAAGTGCAACAGCAGTGGTGGGAGCTTCTCCCACCCTCCAACAGTGCTAAGGATGTCCAACTGCTGGCTTAGACTCACTCCCCAGGAGGAAGCCATCAGTTGGGCCTCCCCTGAGTGCGCTTGGACTGTGAGAAGGTGCAGGCTGGCCTGATGGAATCCCAAGTACACGAATTCTGTGCACCAGGCCAAAATTCCAGAATTTATAATTCTTTACCTTTTTTGGCCTTATGGTTTCTCCTCTGGTGATCCTTAAATGTTGGCATGGGATATAGGCATGATTTTTAGCCCCACTCACCTTCTTGGCACATGCACAAGTGCCCTCATGCAGTGAAAGAATTTTTAAAGAGCACAAGCATACTGTGCAGAAGTAGTTTACACTATCCAGAATAATTTTACATGTGTTTTTATATGTAGTCTCCCATGCATCATTTGCTGGGGTGGGGTGAGGGGTATTTTTATTTTTCTAGTTGCTTTATCCTATAAGTTAAATCACACCAACTAAATAATCTGACTCCAACTAGCAAAATTATCTAGCTTGCTGACTGCCACTGATGAGGGAGTGAGTTGTGAAATAAGTTTAAATGTCATAACAGAAACTAAAATATAAAGTCTTGTTTGTTTGTTTTTTAATACAAATGGAATAGGAAAAAAATCAGAGAGCATAATTTTGTTTTAGAAACTACTTTTGTCTGGCATGTGCTTACTGAGTTGTGACATAAAATGTAGTCACAGCCCAAGCAGAATATATCACTGGAAAAGTCCCCAACAATGGGCAAGATATTTTCCCTTTCCCTTCTCCATTGCCTTTTTATTTAAAAAAAAAAAAAAAGGCAAACTACTGTAGAAGGGCTTTCCCAGTTAAAATTCTGAGGTTAGATGAAGGGAATAGAGAGAGTGGGGGCCTGAAAACTAGTACAGTAAGTCCTCAATTTTGGGGACCTTCATTTGGTCTTTGGATTTAACAAGCGGAATTTCTGATCCATATGTCTTATGTGAAAAATAATACCCTGTTAATTTTAAAATGCTTTTAAGCAACGTTTTCTTATAATTAAATTAACAGGTTACTTTTTGTTATTAATTCACTATTACTTTAAACAAATTTTAGCAAAGAGGTCATATGCAAGAAAAAACACTGTAGTAATATTTATGTAAGTAAATATTATAAATCTACAACTATAGTCTACTTATTTAAATCCAAGGGTCACTCCTTATAAAAAATGATTGGGAAATGATTAGGAAGCAATTACACTGCATGACTTCCTGCAGCAATTTTAATGTGTGCAGGCACGGTTCTGAGGTGTGCTAAGCCCCAGTCCTTTGCATTTGTTTACTCTCCGTGACTAGTGAACGCATGCATTTACTAGACTTTTTCAGTATAAATTTAAAATTACAGAAATACATACAGAAAATTTTTCTGTGCAATTAAACTTTTCATATGTAATTTGAATGACACAAATGAGACTACATAGATAAAACAGGTAATCTAAAATGTAATTCTAAAATTTGTTTAAAACAACAGTGAATTGATAACAAAATGTCATTTTAAGATACACATTTGGAAAACCTATTTTATCATTTAATAGACTTTGGCTTTGAAGGACACCCCATTGCTCAAATTAGTCTGTTATATCCAGGTTTTCCTGCTAATTTGCAGGAAGGACTCATATGTTCTACCTTTCATCAGCCTATAAGGAGATAAGTCCCCTTACCCTAAGACCATGTGGCCTTCCCTACTCTTTCCCCAGAGCCTCCATCACCGGCACAAACATAGACAACCAAGACCTCTCCCTCTACACAATCTCCTTAAAGGAGTAGTGGCAGCAGACACATCTGTGTCCGTCCCATTCTATTTCAGTTTTGGCTAAGGAGCCATTTTTGCAAAATCTAGGCAAAGTATCAAGATAAATAACTATTCTGTCCAAATTTGGTGGCTTCCTTGCTGTTAAATGAGGAGGGTGAAATAGATGAGTTATACATTCTTCTGTATTTTTTTTTTTTAGTAATGAATTTACTCCCAGACCATAAGTTTTGGGTTTTTTGGTTGTTGTTGTTGTTCCTCTGAGATACTTTTTTCTTCTGTGCAACCTCCTTTTATGTTTTATGAACATAAATAGGGAGTATCTCACTGTGGCAGGGAGAGCTCAGGTATGGGTTAATCTGCTCATGAACTCTGTAAGTTCTGCACTGCCTCTTGGGAGCTTTGTTCACCTGGATGTACTGAATGACCAGTGAATCCACATCTAAACCCTTAAGTTTGTGTTGATTCCTTCATTTTTAAGTACGTGCAGCAAGAATTCAGCACTCCTTAGGCCACTGACTTTGCACCCAGCCCCACTCTTTAGCCTGGGCACACCTACTAACTCCACCATTGTAATGACAAAATGGCACACATTGCTTGTGTAAAGTGACATCCTTCACTTGTTTGGTGGTTTTTTGAAATTGCATACCCTTAATGGCATGAGCAGTTTCACAAGTGTGCTTAAAATGAACAAACAGGTTTAAACCTCTGGACTTCCATGATTTTGTTAGGTTTTCTGACTCAAGTGAATGATGAACCATTTTCAGAGGTCACCTCTGGACACTTAGAGGAAGTTCCTCTACTTCTACACTTCTACTTCAAAAATCACCAGACCCATATTTACCTTGAGCTTTCTTTTGTAGCCTCCTTTCTGTGACAAGTCTGTTTTGGGAGAAAACAACATCATGATTATTCATCACAATGACCACTCTAAAGCTTTGATTGCTTCCATTTTAACTGGGATGATTACTTTTTTGAGGACAGAAACTCTCCCTAGTCCTTTTACTCTTCCATATTCTTAACTTAGGACATTGCATGCAGCTGGCAATGCGGTTTATTGGCTGTTTCAGACAATATTCAGCAATTAATTTCCAATAAAAACTTTTAGAAGTAGAAAGGAAAATGAAAGTATCTATCAGGAATCTACACAGCAGCTTTGTTTTAGGTGAAGGACAAGAATAGTATGCTAGTTATTACTGTTACTATTCGTCATTGTTCAGGAGGTCCGAATCAATTTAATAAGAAAAATGAAGTAGTAGGAAAAAAAGAGAGAAAACATATTTCCACATGAGATCATGCACAACCTAAAAACCCCAAGAGCCATAGATTAAACTTTTTTAAATATAATTTTTATTGATTTCAAATAAGGAGAGAGAGATAGAAACATCAATGATGAGAGAGAATCATGGATCGGTTGCCTCTTGCAAACCCCCTCCTAGGGATAAAGCCCAAAACGGGGCATGTGCCCTTGACAGGAATTGAACCTGGGACCCTTCAGTCCACAGGCCAAAGCTCTATCAACTGAGCAAAACTGGTTATGGGTAGATTCAACTTTTATTGGCAGTAATACAATTCAGTAAGATTGCTAAATCCAAAATCAAGAAATCAACATGCAACTATAGCTAGTTTGCTTAGTGTATAGAGTATCAGCCTACAGACTGAATAGTTCCAGGTTCGATTTCTGGTTTAAAGGCTGCATCCTCAGTGTTCAGGAGACAACCAATCAATGATTCTCCTCATTGATATTTCTCTCTCTCTCCCTCTCCCTTCCTTTATAAAATAAATAAAAATATATTTTAAAAAAGAGATAAACATGCAAACCACAATATCTTTCCGATGTACCACAAATAACAACAACAAAAGAGAACCCATTTATAATAAATACATAAAGTACCTAGGAATAAACTTTAAACAATGTGTTAAGACCTATGTAATGAAAACATTAAACCTCTTCTAAAGGCCAGTAAGAGAATACAGATGAGGTATCCTGTCCCTAGAATTTTGTAAAGATGTCAGTTCTTCTCAAATTAAACCTACTGATGCAATGCAATCCTTTTCAAATTCTAAGACAGTTTTTTTATTGATTATAAAGAGAAGAAAAAGATGTAGAGAGAGAAACATTAATGTAAGAAAGAAGCATCTGTGTGAGCAAGAAATATCAATGGGTTGCCTACAAACCACTTCTGAGCAGGAATTAATCCTGAAATAATGGGTATGTGCCCTGAGCAGGAATCAAACACACCACCCTTTGGTGGATAGAATAATGCACCCACCAAGTGAGTTACATCAGGCAGGGCCCAAAATAATTTTTAAATAAAAACTGGCTAGCTGACATTTGGTAGAGAAAATGTGCAAGAATTGCTATGAAATTTATGAAAAAGAAGATAAAAAAATTCAGGAGCTTTCCCTACCAGATGTCAAAATATAAAGGGATTGCAATTAATATTGATACTGCTATTACCTAGTGATATAGAAAAAGATAACAATCAACAGAATAGAGTCCTGAGAAACAATTTTAGAGCAATAAAGAAAAAGCCACCCAACAAAAAAATTTAAAATAATTGGATCTTAAGGTAGAAAGGAAAGCAGTCAACCACACTAAAAACGAAGTCAATGATCAAGTTAAAAAATTAGAAATAACAATAAATGTTATAAAAAGGGCTTAAAATCAGACTATTTATATACTATGAGATCACAAAGGCCTAACTGACAAAATCCACACCCCATAAGCCATGGGAAGACTGTCAGATATGGTGACAGACTGTCTACACACATCCTACTCTTCAAAGCCCTTGCCCTCTCTTACACCCTTGACTGTCTTCTTCCTGTCAATTTTTGGAACTCTTTTTATATTAAAGCAGAGGATCAGTGAACGAAATCACCTGAGACCCAAACCCACTGTGCTGCGAGACCCATCAATGCACCTCCTGGTGACTGGTCATTTGGTTGTTATGGCATTAAAGCCACTGGCCTTTTATACTAGAGATAGCTTAATCCTTTCTGTGGCTTTCATTGCATTTCAATGTTTTAAATATTCCCCAGTGTTTTTGTGGGTTTGCTGTTGTTGTTGTTGTTGTTGTTGTTGTTTTTGTTGTTAATCCTCACCTGAGGATGTTTTCCTCATTATTTTTCAGAGAGAGAAGAGAAGAAGGGAAAGGGTGGAAGAGAGAGATAGAGAGAGCGATGGATGTGAGAGACACACATCCACTGGTTGCCTCCCACATGGCATCACAACCCAGGTATGTGCCCTGGACCAGGAATCAAACCTGTGACGAGTTGATGTGTGGGACGATGCTCTAACCACTGAACAAAACCAGGGCCCCAGTGTTTTTGTGTTTAAGGAGACAGAACAGTGGAGTGAGAAGCACGTGATTTGTAGTCAGGCAAACAGGATTTTGTTTTTGGTTTTGCCACTAGGGCCTTAAGTTGATCTCCATGTATGGAGAAAGGCAATATTATGGTCCTCAAAGGATTGTGGAGATTGAATCAGATAACACATTGAAAACTTTTCATCTGGGCTGGACATAAACCAGTTTTAAGCTGGGAAATGGAGTCACAGACAAGGTGATTTCTGTCTGCGGTATTAAACGCTGGAAGCTCTTTCCTGACAGGAGGCTATAAAAATATTGGTCCTAGCCCTGGCTGATGTGGCTCAATTAGTTGGACATTTTCCCAGTATGCCTCAATAGGTAAGTGCTGATCTATAAACCAGGAGAACACTGTTTGATTCCTGGTCAGGGCACATGCCTGGATTGCAGGTTCAATCCCCAGTAGAGATATGCAGGAGGTAGCTGATCAATGTTTTTCTCTCTCCTTCCCTCCTCTCTCACTAAAAATCAATTTTAAAAAAGATTTAAAAATGATAATAAGCCCTGGCCAATGTTTCTCAGTGGTTAGAGAGTCAGCCCTGCCACCAAAGAAATGCAGGTCCAGGTCCCAGTCAAAGTCATGTACCTGCATTGCAAATTTAATCCCTGGCCTGGTGGGAACTCCTGCAGGAGGCAATCAATAGATGTGTATTTCACCTCTCTCTCTTTCTTTCTCTCTCTCTTTTCCCCTTGCTTCTCTCCCTTCTTCTCTCTCTAAAAGAAAGCAATGGAAAAAAATGTCCTTGGGTGAAGATTTAAAAAAAAAATAAAATAAAATACTACCTTTTATTTTCTTCTAGTACTTTCATGTTTATTTTTTACCTTTATATAAATACTAGCAGCCCCATGCATGAAATTCATGCACTAGAAGAGGGCGTCCCTCAGCTCAGCCAGCACCCTATCACAATCTGGGACTGTTGGGTCCTAACCACTTGCCTGTCTGCCTGCCTCATCACTCCTAACTGCTCACATGCCTGCCTGACCACCTCTAACTGCCTCTGCCTCAGACCCGCTGCCATGGTTTTGTCTGGAAGAATGTCCAGGATGACTTCCAGAAGGTTGTTCAGCTATCCAGTCTAATTAGCATATTATGCTTTTCTTATTAAATATGTTTGTTTGAGGGGAGAAACAGAGATCTGGTGTTATTTTCCCCTCAAATACTACATTGGTGGCTTTTCCATTACCATTTATTCATTTTTATTCCACAGGTTATAATACTAAAAGTTGACATTTCAGAACTCTTAGGAACACACAGGTCTGTCTATTGCTATACTCTGTATGCTACTTCAAACAAATATTAGGATGCGTTACTCCTCATTGTGGAATTGCCCCATCTTTCTTCCTTTGAACACCATTACTATTCACTACAAATCATGACATGCTCAAAAAGTTCATCACATAATCATGTAGGGAAAAATAATGAAACAACATAAGTAAAAACAAATGCAAGGTTAAACCACATAGACATTAAATGCAGCAGAGGACTTCATAGGAATTCCAAAAAAAAATAAAAGACCTTATGCCACCTGGAAATGTTGAGGATACTGTCAGAGCAATGGCCAATTACTTTCTTCCCAGAGATCTTGGCAAGTTGATGCCAAGCTACTCCCCAAGCTGCTAGGCTAATAAATAAAACACTTTTCACCCAGAGTAAACTTGCTTCTTCCTATTGTGGAAGTCTCAAGTTATCAACATCACAGGATTAATAAAAAATCAGAATGCCAGATTATTACCTGACAGTGACAACTACATCTGTTCCACAGACAGCATCTGTGCCTCTACATGATCAGGGAAACTCATTCTGTAGAAATAGGTCACATGGAACACTAAAGCATAATCAGAGAACAGAATAAGAACAAAAGGAACCCCTAGCTGGATTGGCTCAGTGGATGGAGCATCAGGCCTGTAGACTGAAGTGTCCTGGGTTGATTCTGGCTAAGGGCACAGGCCTGGGTAGTGGGCTTGATCCACATGAGGAGGTGTGCAGGAGGCAGCCGATCAATGATTCTCATCATTGATGTTTCTAACTCTGTTGCCCTCTCCCTTCCTCTCTGAAATCAATAAAAATATTTTTTTTTATAAAAGAACAAAAGCAATCTGCCAAATCCAATGTTTAGTAAAAAGTACAGAGTAAGCCAGATACATTCAGCTCTCACACAGGCAAAGACAGGCTAGTGGGCCTAACTCTCCACTTACGCTCCCAGAGATGACATCTCTACTCTTAGGAAAAGTTAGGATGGACAACGCTCATGTTGGTCTCTTCTTCCCTTATTCTATGCTTTTACTACTGACCAATCCTCCTGCAGATAGACCTTATTTCTCTTTAGCAGTTAATGCATCCCATCAGGTTTTACTCCATTCTGATAGACCAGAAAGCCATTTGGTCCTTACACATCAGGGCTCTGCTCCATGATGTGTTGACCTTGGTATTTCTCTCTGGGGGATCCACATTATAAAAAATTGCTGACCATATTTTTAAGTTCTCAGGGGAGGGGAATGACTTACTATTGGCCCTCACCCACACAAAATGGTACCAATTTCACAAAAGGAATAGGACCAGGAAGGTGCGAGTACTCAAGGATGGCTTCCTGAAGACAGATGAACCTGAGCTAGCTTTTGAGAGAGTTACAGAATTTCCCCAGGAAGAGCAAAATAAGAGAATTTTAGATGGCAAAGGCATTAAAAAATGTGGGAATGTGCCTGGTGTAGCTAGGTTATGGCTATGGTTGGCTTTGGCTGGAATGGAGGGTTGCCATGACTGTTGAAAGGGTAAAGTAAATTAGTTTGGTTAGTGGGGTAGAGTCAAGATCATCAGCTTATTAAATCATTCTTTTAATGTCAGAATTCTGCCTATAGGGAAAGAACACCGTTATGTAATTGAACAAAAGGGACACAGACAAGCTGTAGGAACAGGGGACTATAATGGGACATGCTTTAGAGAAGCCTGATGCAGGATTTAGGCTTCAGTGTTTCACATGAACCTGCTTACACCATGCCTTACACTCTGGAGCAGAAATCTGCCAAGTAAACCTTAAGAATTGACAAGATCACACTTTTATTGTTTTGCCATGTCCTGTCTGCCAGGCTTACATAGATCCACGAGGTTGGTGATTCTACATCTCTTTTCATTTTAGACAACAAGGAAAGAAATCAATGGTAGAAAGAGAGTAATGAGTGCAACGCTCGACATTGTTCATTTTGAGTTGAAGAAATTTTGCTCTCATGTCAATTCTGACCTATCAAACTTCAGTTTCAAAATAGTCCAGTGACTTACCTTGATTTCACTTCCAGAGAGATCTCTGGGAATAGGATTAATTTTAAAATCCATGAAATATAAATTTATAATAAAAGAACAAATCATATCTCAGTGCTCGTGAATAAAGAGGAGTATCTAGTAGGAGTAGCTGGGACAGTGGCTTTGATTTTCAGGTTGTGGGTTTTGAACCTCCTCTAAAGAAGGGATATATATTGGAAATGTGAATTAACTGTTGTCTTACCACAATGAGACAGAAAACTACAAAAAATAAAAAGCTCCTACTGCAATCACAGGTGATGCTATGATGACGTAGTTGTGGTTATTAAATCCTGGCACTTCTTTTGTCAACTGGAAAACAAAAAAGAAGATTAAAAAACACACCAAAACACCAATGACATGGATGCAATTAAAAAAAAAAAGTATCAGCTAGCCTATTGTAGAGAATAGCTAACTATTCATAACTATTATTCTAAAATTCCACTCTTCCTGGTGAATAGCTAGCTTATAGTTTCTTCAAGAACATATCAAATCTAATGTGTTATCTGAGAATCAGCATTTTCTAGTATAATTTACTTATTTTGGGTGTTAGGCACTCTTCTCCTCTACCCTAGAACAGTGGGTACAATTCCTAAATGAGCAAAATGGGAGATCACTATTTTAGCCAAAGTATCATGGTCAAGAGAAAATTTCAGAGGAGGTGTCCCCAGTCTTCTTGCCTGAGTACTTTCATGGCATATCCTAAAATGACTAAAAGCTGAGATTCCGAATTTCAGGAGCTATCCTCACCTCATTGGACTCCTCTTCTTCTTATTCACCCAGGGCTTCCATCCTCTCATTTTTCCATTGTTCTGTCTCCGGTTCTCCCTTGGAAACCTTCACTTCCTGCAGCTAATCAAGCAAATTCATCAGAAGGCCTGTTCCAGAAAATAGTTTCCTCAATTTATTTTTGAAACTTGAATGGTATGATTCAGGTTTAAGGGAAGCTTTCCCTCTGTAGTTTATCAAATGACTCAGGGGCATATCTGCATTATGTATATTTGAAAAGGGGAGTTTAATGAATGGTAATAACATTGACTCTTTATTTTCTAGATATGCCTCCAAGAGTAAGGCAACCAGGCCAATGGGCTCAGTGGTGAGCATTCACCTATGAACCAGGAGATCAAGGTTAGGGCACATTCCTAGGATGCAGGCTCCATCCCAAGTGAGGAGCTTGGAGGAGCTGATCAATTATTCTCTCTCATTATTG
>PVJC01042247.1:0-15009 GCA_004026665.1 Murina feae
AGATGCGGCTGGGGGCAGGTCCCCAGTGGTGACACACACACACACACACACACACACACACACACACACAAAAGGCGCCTGGCAGACTGGGGCCATCATAGGACATCCACTGAGGGGTCCCAGACTGTGAGAGGGCACAGGCCGGGCTGAGGGACTCCCTCCACCCCGAGTGCACAAATTTTTGTGCACCGGGCCCCTAATATATATATATATGTTTTATTTCAGAGAGGAAGGGAGAGGGAGAGAGAGAGAAACATCAATGGTTAGAGAGAATCATTGATTGGCTGCCTCCTGCACACCCCACACTGGGGACTGAGCCCGCAACCTGGGCATATGCCCTTGACTGAAATCAAATCTGGGACCTTTCAGTCCAGAGGCCAGCGCTCTATCCACTGAGCCAAACTGGCCAAGGCATACTGTCAATACTTATGTTCATTCTGCTTTTTTTAAAAAAAAATCCCCAGAGAGGATATGTTTATTGACTTTAGAGAGAGAGGAAGGGAGAGACAGAGAAACAGCGATCACTTGCCTCCCATTCCCTCCTGACCTGGGATCAAACTCAAGACCTAGGTATGTGCCCTGACCAGGACTGGAACCACAGCCTTTTGGTGTACAGGATGACACTGCACCCAACTGGGCCATCCTGTCATTGTGCTTCTTTAAACAACAACAACATATTTTTATTGATTTCAAAGAGGAAGGGGGAGGGAGAGATAGAAACATCAATGATGAGAGAGAATTATTGGTCAGCTGCCTACTGGGGATCGAGTCTGCAATCCAGGCACGTAACTTGACTGGGAATGGAACTGGGACCTCCTGGTTCACAGACCCGAGGCTCAACCACTGAGCCACACCGGCGGGGCAATTCTTTAAAACAATTTTTTAAATATATATTTTTATTGATTTCAGAGAGGAAGGGAGAGAGAAAGAAAGATAGAAATATCAATGATGAGAGAGAACCAGTGATCGGTTGCCTTCTGCACGTTCTTCATTAGGGATTGAGCCCGCAACCCAGGCATGTGCCCTTGACCAGATTCGAATCCAGGACTCTTCAGTCTGCAGGCCAATGCTCTAGCCACTGAGCAAAACAGGCTAGGGCAAAAAATATCTTATTTATTTATTGATTGATCTTTTAGAGAGAGCAAGGAAGGGAAAGATAGATGAGCGAGAAAGAGAGAGAGAGAGAGAGAGAGAGAGAGAGAGAGAGAGAGAGAGAGAGATTTGGTTTGTTGTTCCACTTATTTATGCATTCATTGGCTGATTCTTATCTGTGCCCTGACCAGGGATCAAACCTGTAACCTTGGAGTATTGGTTGACACAGGCCCGATTGTTTTGTTTGATGCTCCAACCAACTGAGCTACCCAGCCAGGGCTCCTTCTGCTTCTTGATCAAATGGTTTTATTAAACCCAGAAGGAGGACAACAGGTGGGCCACTGTTGGTCCAAGGTTGGACAATGTTCTTGATGCTACATAGGGTACAGATTCCTCCTATTTTTCATTCCTTGTCTCACCTGATTTTTGGTTGTCACTGGTTTTCCTATGTCAGGATAACCTGTCACCCTGGGTTAGTTAACTGGTTTACTCATATCGGTCTTTACTGGTCTTCCAGATTACTTTCACTGCCCTCTCTTATGCAATCTCACAACATCCTGTGCTTCTTTCTCCCTCATGCTATTTTCCTCAATGAAATAGTTCTGTTATGATTGTTTAATGTCTATTTTTTTTTCTGGTAAATCATGAGACTCATGAGAGCTGAGGCTGTGTCTGGCTTGTTCACCACTGACTCCTCAGCACTTAGCTGAGGGCCCAGCACATAACACTTACTGAACGGACAGACATACTGCAGGTGACTCTTGCCATGCCCCTATTAATATCTTTCAGACCCCACTGCATTTCATTAATGGATTTGTATTTCTTGAATACAATTTTCAACTGCTTTAGACACACCTGTAATCGATGTAACAATGTGTTACCAAACGCTTCCAGCTACTCTTTCAATAGCTCAATTTAAATTTCTAGCCAGCAAAGCAACTCTTTACAAAGAAGGCTGAATCCTTAGATATGGCCTGGACCTTTATCAGACAGTGTTTTTCTAAAACAGAAGGAAGGGAAAGATAGTAAGTTGCCAATACAGAGGGAGGTACTGTATAGTGTATATCGCTGATCCTCACTCACACAGTCTCACTTATTCTCAGATTTAGTAACATCCTGCCACCTCCAGGACTTACCTTGGCAACCATACCACTAAAATGGTACAGGGTTTCAGAAGGCGTCACCACCAGATATGCCTCTGTGTTAGGAGGGTTATTTTGAGCTAAGGTTAACAGAGACCCTGTGGGCTCAAGAGAAACTTCTGCCCGCCACTCCCTTAATGTCCAAGAAGAATTTGGATTAGGGGCCTTGCTCATAATAAGACATTATCAGAGATGACTGTAGGTGGAGCACAGGAGGTTTATCTCGGTGCAGCGGCTGATGCAATGCTGTGAGCGCACTCCAGCAGTTCAGATCTTTCTGGCAAACCAGGAAGATGGCAATGCTCGCCTGAGCCCCTCCCAGAGCCATGTACACAGTACCCCAACCTTTATGCTCATTGGCTCCCTAAGATGGTGTTCCATGATTGGCCACCTCCGCTATAAATAGGGCTGCCTTTCCTCAATAAAATTAGACCTGCGTCCCAGAACCTGGTCTCCGGAGTCGTGCATGCAAGCGTCCTAGTGCTAGTGGCTCCGTCGTCCTCACCCCTGGGAGACTCCCTGCTTCAGATGATCTTTAAAAAAACAAACTATAGCCCTAACCAGTTTGGCTCAGTGGATAGAGCGTCGGGCTGCGGACTGAAGGGTCCCGGGTTCGATTCCGGTCAAGGGCATGTACGTTGGTTGCAGGCACATCCCCAGTAGGGGGTGTGCAGGAGGCAGCTGATCAATGTTTCTTTCTCATTGATGTTTCAACTCTCTATCCCTCTCCCTTCCTCTCTGTAAAAAATCAATAAAATGTATTTTTTAAAAATAAAAATAAAAAAACAAACTATATGGCAGGAAAAATGATACCGAACTTCTGTCTTCTTATTGTCTGGCAATGACCCTTTGAAGCCCCAAGGTGCCTTACCTCGAACTTTGTTCCCCATTTGTTCCCAATGTGTGCCCCATTTTAATTGTCTCTGACTCTCTTACATATGTGGGGTTCCCATGTGGACGTATGTAATCAAACTTGGTCATTTTCTCTTGTTAATCTGTCTCAATTTAATTATCAGACCAGCTGAAAAAACCAGGAGTTTCTTCCTCCACCACAGTAGATATGGTGATAGTGTTTATATACCTGAGGCCTTTAGGCCATCCTGGCCTCATCCTTAGAATCTTTCTATTTGACACCAGAGAATAAGAATGGGGGAATGGCTGGTTGTGAAATATCACACCACGATTCTCTGGGTCCTAGACATGAGTGGGAACAGAGTAAAATGCCCTGAGCAGGAAGTTGAGCAGCTGGTGTCTGTCTATAGGCACACCTGTCATAGATGTAACAATGTGTTGCAAAACGCTTCCAGCTTCTCTTATAACACAAGATTGCAGCAATCTCCCCACCCTACTTGAACTTTGGGGACATAGAGTGGAAAGTCTGCTATCATCTTATCTTCTCATAAACGCTCTTCCCCTCAACAAACCCTCTGTGCTCTGAATAGCTTAACTTCTTGGTATTATAGTTCTGGTGTAGTCCTTTGGACGTGGGCCTGGTTCTCTTCTATTGCTTGTCCAAAACTAGCAGGGATTTTCTAATATCACAACTTTAAATTATTTAACCCCATTCAGCGGGGTGTTTTTTTTAACTTAACCCCATTCAGTAAGTTTTTTTTTATTCTGAATACTGTTAGGTCGGAAAGGGGTCAAGGAGTTGATGCGTGCCTCCATAAGGCCGATGGTGACACAAAGTCAGCTACCAGACAGAGGACACAGATTCCTTCCTGGAAACCTGAAGACCCCCAGGCGGGAACACCCACAGCCCACAAGGTCAACTACCAGACAGAGGACACAGATTCCTTCCTGGAAACCTGAAGACCCCCAGGCGGGAATGCCCACAACTCATGCTCCCCCGCCCTCACTGAACAGCTGTATAAAAAATGTCCCTTACTCCCTCTCTGTGCAACTCCAGCAGCCCCTCCCTGGGGCCTCTGGGCTTCTCCCGGAGAGCGCAGAATGAATTCCTTTCCTTCAATCTTCCTGACTCTCTGACTCAGTTTCCTCCTGCTCCGCAAACCTCCCAAATACTTTCAGATTATGTATCAGAATATAAACATACATGTGTATATCTATGTCATGTTCTCTCAAACTTGCTATTCCTTCCTCTTGTGTTCTTCCCTATATTGTTCACATGGATGGCTTTTTGTCATCCTTCAGGTCTCAGCTTACATGTCACTAACTTGAAGAGACTTGGCCCAATCTAATTAGTCACCTCCTACTTTAAGTTCTCTCAGAGACCCTGTTTTCCTTAATACCATGTATCATAAGCCTTCATATATTTCCTGTGTTCATTCACTTAATTCTGTCTGTTCCACTAGACTGTATGGTTTCCAAGGGCAGGGACCTTGTTTGTTTCCCTCACTTTTGTCTTGCTAGGACCTAGCACAGTGCCTGACATGGTAGAGGCTCTACAAAAAACTGATCAATAGCCCTGGTCAGTGTTGCTCAGCTAGCTATGCACCAAGAGGTTGGCTCAATCACCAGTAGGGGGCGAGCAAGAGGCAGTCACTAGATGTACTCTCACATTGATGATTCACTCCCTCTTCCTCTCTCTTCTCTCTCCCTCTCTCTCTCTCTCAAAACCAATAAATTATTCTTAAAAACACACACATGATAAATAAATGAACGTATATTGCCTTGGTTATTTCACTTGTACCTTCAACTGCATTTTAGTTCTTTCTGCACTGCGACCCCCAAGGGAGTAGGAGAAATTTGCAATGCCCCTTCCCTTCACCACTGAGTTCTGAAGTGGCAGTTCCTTTGGGAAGCTGTTGGCTTCTCCTGGGCGGCTGTCACATACCCAAAGGTGCACAACAATTCTATTATAAGGTGACTGAAGCATTCAAGAGAGCTGTCAGAAATGCTTTCAAAGTTATAATCACTGGGTTCTTGGCCATTCGAGACTATGAACCACTGCCGTTTACGATCAACAATTAAGTTATATTGAATGAAGTGTGTGTGTATTTTTTTGCATGACGAACCAAGGCATCTGACACCATTTCTCTTAAAGGAAATTCAGAGAATCCTCCCTTCCTTGAGCTCCAGGAAGCTGAGCCTCTTGCAGCAGCAACTCTGACCAATGGGGGGCGGCAGCATCTCAGCAACTCACTCCCTGAAGCCTTGTAGGTAGGAGGAGAAAGACGCGCGGTCAAAACCTTTTTGACTCCATCCGCTCTCCGTAGCGCCTTAACCCGCTCGAGTTTCAATGCGCGCTGTTGTTGGACGAAGCTGAGTCCTATACACCGCCCGCTGCTCTCCTGATCATGGCTTCTCCGAGTTCCTTCACCTACTACAGCCCTCCATCTTCCTCCCCTGTCTGGTCAGAGCCGCTGTACAGTCTGAGGCCTGAGCACGCGAGGGAGCGGTTGCAGGACGACTCGGTGGAAACAGTCACGTCCATAGAACAGGTGAGATGACAGGACTAAGCGAGGCGTCCGCGCGGGGGCTTCTGGGAGTGGGAGTCCCATCCGCTGGGCCGCCCGTGTGCGGAACTTATCGCGGAACTACAGTTCCCAGAGTGCAGCGCGGAGCCTCCCTTCTGGGGAGCTCCGGGCGCCAGGGCTTGGTCTGGGGAGTGGAGCGTTTGTGGGTTGGGGTCGTTGTCAGGATTGGGCTTGGAGGAAAGGACAGCCCCTGGCCCCCTCTGCCTTAGGAAACGGAGAGAATCATGTTCTGTCCTTGGAGGTCAGAAGCAGCTCGGGTGGGTCAGACAGCCCACTCCATTCCGCCGGGACTTCTGGAGGCTCTGGGATGGATAGTGCAACCTCCCCACCCTACTTGTACTTTGGGGGCATGGAGCGGAAGAGAAAAGGCCAGGCTGAGGTCATGTCATTCCACCATCTGTTTAATTTCTGCCTCCAGTGCCAGGCTTGGGGCCTGCCTCGCGGGTGGGCATTGTAGTCATTCAATCATTTGAGCACCAGCAGTGTGTTGGACACAATGTTAAACGCTGGAAATACAAAGAAATCAAAGCGCGCCCGACCATGAGCATGTCACAGCCTGCGTGGGGAAGACAGACAGGAAAACAATATAGTTTGGAAACTGTTTACAGTAAAAGTATACATTTTAACTACTCGCCATTCACTGAGTCCTGGAAGTGGGATGGGACCTATCGCTTTGAAAAGTGTCTTAGGAATGAGTAGTGAACGGTGGTTTTGTTCTTCTTTTCTTTCCCCAACTGTTCCCAGGTAGTTGTGAAAATGTGTACCCAACTGTCGCTAGGAGAAGCGGTCAGGATGATTCTTTGCAGCACTTACAAATAAGCATCAGGCTGCTTACTAAAATAGGTTTCTTAGCGCAGTCTCCAGGCTTAACCTTGGAGGGACCTGCTTTGACTTTCATATCTGAAGTTGGGAGCCCCCATTAAGGCAAACTTAGTAGTGATAGTTATCATATTGTGTATTATGACTATAAATGCAATTATAAGTTAAGAAAAACTAAGGCTTGACTATACAATTATTATACACACAGTAGCAGAGAGAATATTATAGGTGGAGATTTATGCTTCATGGATTTTAAGGTAGAAAAGGAAGCTCTTACCTTTCGACTATAGGTCCACCAGTGTGTCCTTTTCAGAACTCTTTTGCAAAAGATGGCAAAGAACTCTTTTTCATCAATGAAAAACCTATAGCGACTTTGCAGTATTTATAAGTGATGAATTTTTGAGTTTAGATCAAGCCTTTTTCTTTGTATCTGACCTAAGACTTTTGGGTCACCTTTTATGAAGTTAACTGAATTGACCCAGCACATAAGGCTATGGTTAGAATGCTAATAGAGAAAAGGGAATAGAAATTGGTCTGTATATTTAGAGGTGAGAACAGAGACTTCCATGGTTAGAGAGGTAAGTCAAAAAAGGAACATTTCTCGGGAACCTTACTGATCTGCTCTTTTTCTTTTTCCATACTTTTTCCTTTTTTTCTTCAGTAGAGTGCCCCTGCTTAGTTCCTAAGGAAAACACCAGTGCCTATATTCTAACTACCTAGGCATAAATGAGTGATGCAGAAATAGATACAGCAAGGTGCCAGTCTGCAAAAGGGCAGGCCAAGGCCTGGGCTAGGAGTGGAAACCAGGTTCTGATATGGAACATAGATATTTCAGGGTGTCTTTCAAATGTAGGCCCAACTGTGAGGTAGATGGAAAAGAAATATTTTGTTTCCTTTCTATCTCATTTTCCAGCTCACATTTTAAAAGTCTAAGAGAAACGGTTCTCGATAGTGGGAAGATAATACAGTATCTCATTTTTATGGCTGCCTCCATGTTTTCATAATCATCATAATGTCCATTCATTGCATCCCAGCACTGTGCTTAAGGCTCTCCACACGTTGTATCATTCAATCCTTACACATTTTACAGATGAGAAAACGGAGGCTTAGAGGAATACTAGATTGGTAGGTTAATAATGATATATTAATAAATACCAACCTTGCTAGGAGGAGTTGTTTACAGAATATACTACTGCTATTCTTTTGGATCTGACTGAACCATTTATTCACAGGGATTTACTCAATTTGGTGCCATTATCAATAAAAACAAATGCTTACGAAGAAACCCAACAAGAACCAAATGCTTGTCACCTGCTTTCTATCTGATAGTCAGGAGACTTCATTTTTTAAACGACAATTTGATAATAGGAGTTAAACCTATAAATCATGGAAAGAACCCTTAGTTGTAATTCCTTCTGTTTTATTTATTCATTTTAATTTAGTCAACAAATACCTGAGTGCCTTCTATGTGTCAGGTACTGTTCTAGGCACTGGACATAAGGCAGTGAACAAAAGGGGCCAAGTTGATGGCATTATGAAACTTTTGTTCTAGGCCAGGAGGCAATCAGTTAAAAAAGGGAAAACTGTCTACCTACCTACCAATCATCTATAATTTATTAGGTATGTCAGAGAGGAAAATAAAGCAGGGTAAGGGAGACAGAGTGTGCCAGGAGTGGCTAGGGTAGAAGCAGGGGTGGTTTTTATATAAGATGACAGGAGAAAGCCTCTAATATGACATTTTGACTGAAACCTGAAGTAAGTGGGGGCACGAGCTATGGGAGTATCTGTGTATTAGCTTCTGTTTACTTCCCCAGATTCACTCTATCCTTCCTCCCCGTCCCCCCCTACCCCCCACCACAAACACACACTCTGCCCAGGAGGTGGGCCTGCATTGGCAGGCTCCCTTGCCTTATGGCTTCTGGTTGTATTGGGCCTTGGAGAGCATGGGTAGGGGATGACGGAGAGGGAGAAGAATGAGATCAAAATATTTATTCCCTTCCTACAGGGCTGCATGAGCTGTATCTCTAGTCTAAGGTCACATCTTCTAGCAGTTGCAGCTCTCTGTGTCCATCTCCTCCTCTTCACCCCTGGCCTCGGAGGGAATCAAGCACCACTGTGTCGCCAGCCCCCAAGGACTGCACTCTCCTCTGTGGCTTCCCTACACCTGCCCGTGCCTTTGTAACTCCTTCCTTTACAAACTCTCCTCAGAGCACCCATTTTGAATGTGCCATCTGTTTCCTCTCAGACTGATCCACGATTGGAGGGTTTTGACACACTCTGACCAGCATTTCATCAGGCTCATGTAAGCCACTGTTGAGAAATAAATTGTGAGGCGGAGAAGGTGCTGGGAAACTAGTTAGGAGGCTATTGCAATACTGTGGGTGACAGATGATGGCTGCTTACCTTGGGGCGTGATAGTGGAACAGTGGTATTAGAGTGTCTTAAGTCAGGTCCTGGTTATTTTTTGAAGGTCTCCACTTTGACAAATGTTTTACTGATGGATTGGATGCTTGGAGCGCCTTTTAGGACTCCAGAAAGGAAGACGGGGTTGTGTCGTTAGTGGTTGCCTTCCTTTTTGTGCCACCTGCAGTCACCCCATTGCAAACACTCTGCGATTCAGGTCAGTAGGTTAAACTGGTACAGTCTCAGCAGTAGCAGGCTTGCTAGAAACAGCTAAAGGTACTCCTGCGTTTTTTTTTTTCCCTCTCATAGTTTGCCTTTGAACAGGGGCAAAAGCACCCTCCACCTGAAATGGCATGATGTCATTAGACAGTCTTCAGTGACATGACAATGAACTCTGAGGGGACTCTGGAAGAATTCTTAGTTTTAGTTCCTGCCCTCAGAATTCTTTTCTCTGAGAGGGGGGGAAAATATGCCTGAAGCAATCACAGAATAGCTTATAAACTGCATTGCATGAGGATTCCCTGGGGTGGAAGCCAATCTGTTGTGGGCTGAGACCATTAGGACAGCTTCCTTTCCTGGGACTGGCCTGGGTGGTGAAGGATGGGGTTGGGGCTGGGAGAGCCATTCCAGTGGGAGGAGCCCTTATGAAGGAAGACTCACCAGGAATGGAGGGTGAAGTGGGAGGAAATGAGGTCAGGCTGGGTGGGGCTGCTGGGGTGGGGCCCAATGGAGGGGCAGGTGAAGAGCTGGCTTGGAGTGAGGGGCATTGCACCACTGCAATCCCTGAAGGAAGAGCATGGGGATCCAGGAACGAATCCTGAACTCCTGCTGTTGACTTGTTTCAAGTTAGAGTTTCCAAAAGATTATTGAATGGGGGTGAGACAAACCACTAAATATGATCAGACTTTCCAGTTTTTGTGTGCATGTAATAGAAGAGACGAGAGAGCTCTGCTTGGGTAAGTAGTCAGTAGGCTAGCTCTCTGAGTCAGTTTTATTAAATTCTGCATATACCATATTGCCCACAGTAAGGCAATTTCAAACATCAAAATTTCCCCCATTTTTCCTATTAAAAAGTCCCCCAAAGTATTTTTTGGTCAAGTTGAAAAAGCATGTACTTTTAAGTATGTAGACAAACAAATCAAATGCCTACTTAAATTAAAATTTCCTTTTTTTGGGGGGGGGGGGAGAGCAAAATTTACATTTTAAATTTAGGTACATATATCTATAATCACATATACTCTATAAAATCACACTAATTTAGAGATGCGTTTTTTCCTTCTCCTCTTGTTCATAAGATATTTTTCTTCAAACTCCTCGCATCCATATTTGACCTTAGTATTTTTATCATTACTGGAGCCACATTATGGATTAGCTAATGGGTTTGTCCAGACCACACTTTCAGTTTCTTTGAGATTCATCCCTTGTGAGTATGGGTAAGATATTGTCATTGGCTATTTTACTACAAGTTACAATTAGAATTTTCTTACAATGTGTACAGTCTGTGTATACCTGTGGTCGCCACAACTTAACCATGCTATTACTTTTTGAAGTAATGAAAAATCTTGAAAATCTTACAATGGCAACTTGCACGTGGAAGTGTGAGTTCATAGCCCAGGAATAACTACTAAATCTGTGTTTAATTTGTCTTCGTTTGCTGATATCATCAGTTTAGCTCTATAATTAGTCAAAACTAGACCTTATTTTAGGCTGATGTGTCAACCCCAACTGGTACTTTGTATTTAAGATAAAGAATTGAAAGAACTCACCACAGCAAGAGTTAGTTTGTAAAGATTGCTTGTAAAGTGACTTGTTTTTCTGAGAGATTTTTTTTTCTTTTAAAAAAAATTATTGTTGACATTATTACAGATGTCTCCCATATCCCCCCTTTACCCATCTCCAATAAGCCCCCCCCTACCTCCCCACCCCTACCCCCACCTCTGGTGAGATAAATTTTTTTTTTAAGGCAGAATCCTTGCCTTATATTCCACCTATTAATGGCTCTTTTACCGAATCTTCAGAATTAGCATGAGTCTCAGGGAGTAAATCTGCTTTCTGGAAGGGTCCTCCTCTGGGAGAGAGGGGAGGATGTAAGGAAGTGATGGTCCATGATGTGAAGTTGGTGCATCATGAGATTGCTTTAAGTAGAATCTGTGAAAGAGAAATGCATTAGTTGGTTTTTACGACTCACCTATGAATGGAAATTATTCTGCGGTTCTATTGATTGGATTTCTAGAAAGTTCCATGAGGTATCCTTTAAAAAGGGCTGTCCATCATTGGGAAACATAAACTAATAAACATGAGTTTCTATCATGTGTATAGATGATATGTACACATACTGACGTAATGTGTTAGTTTATATTATATATCTTAAATATATATGTGCACATATAAGTATAAATATACTAGAGGCCTGGTGCATGAGATTTGTGCACTCGGGGGAGGGGTCCCTCAGCTCGGCCTGCACCGTCTCGCAGTCTGGGAGCCCTCAAGGGATGTCTGTCTGCCAGCAGGGAGTGGGCCTAAGCTGGCAGTCGGACATTCTTAGCGCTGCTGCAGAAGTGGGAGAGGCTCCTGCTGGTACCACTGTGCTCGCCAGCCATGAGCCTGGCTCCTGCATTGAGCATCTGCCCCCTGGTGGTCACTGTGCATCATTACGACCGGTCACTCTGCTGTTTGGTCGATTTGTATATTAGTCTTTTATTACATAGGATAGTAGACCAGGAAAAAATCTTTTCTTCTACCAATTTCAGGTTCTCCAGCTGGAGCCCTGTAAATTAGACTAGCCAAAGAAGGTTAACCAGAAAAAAACAGAAATTTAACATATGCATTACCTAAGAACACATGTTGGCACCCATCCATGAGCAACCCAAAGGCATGGTTAGAACTTGGGATTTCATACTATTTTAGGGTAAAACAAAGGAAAAGAGTTTGAGGCTTCTAGGAAGAGGTGATAAGTTATGAGAAGGGAACAGGAAAAGTCTGACGAACAAGAGTTTAGCGAGGTTTATCATGTATATTTAAATCGAGTCTTCTCCATTGATTTGTTCTCTAATTCCTGGTAGGAAGAGGGAGATGTTACCATATTTCCTTTACAAAAGGAAAATGCATGCCCTGTTTCTAGAGCTTTCGTGCATCTCTTGGTTATCAGTGGCCATCTATAATAATAAAAGGGTTATATGCTAATTAGACCAGATGTCTTCTGGATGTCATTCTGGATGCTTTTCCTGATGAAGCCAGGACCTGAGGGAAGCCAGCCTGGGTCCCGGGTGCTCGAGGGAAGCCGGCGCTAGCAGCCGGGGGGAAGGAAGGCCTACTCTTGCACGAATTTCTGTGCATTGGGCCTCTAGTTACCTCCTAATAGTCCATATGCCAAAGAGGTCTGTTTCGGAGAGGCATGTTCTAGTAGAAGCTGACATTAGCAAGCTTAACAACATTCTGTTCGCCTAGCCTGTGTCCTGTTAAAAGCAGGGGCAAGCTTCCAACAAGCGGGTAGACTGGAACTCTGAACCATCATGTTCTCTCTTTGCCATGTGCTAAGTGACCCGTTGCCCCATAACTGGAGGAAATGAGAGATGTACTATTAGTATTAACCGTTATGTTATATATTAAATAGGTTTAGGAGGACTGGCCTGGGAACCTGTTAGGTATAACATTGTTTTGATGGGAAAATAAGGTCTAAGTAACTGACTTACCAATGGACTTTCAGAACACAGTTTCTTTGTGTGTTGTGGCCTGCCAATCTATGTAGGATGTGGGGAAGATTGGGTGATAAGGCATCACAAAGCAAAGCACTTTCTAATTTTTAAAAAAATTTTAACTCTTTATTGTTGAAAATATTACATTTGTCCCCCTTTTCCCCCCATTAATCCTTCTAGCCTGTCCCCAGTCCCCGCCCCGGGCCTTCACCACCCTTATGCTGTGTCCATGGGTTATACGTACATACAGATGTGTGTGTGTGTATGCGCGCGCGTGTGCGCGCGCGCGTGCATACATGTTTTGTGGTTGATAACTTTCCACCCATCCACCTTCCCTTGCCTTCCCTGTGAGGTTCTGCAGTCTGTTTAATCTTTTTTTAAAAAAGAAATTTATAGTTAACAAAAAATACAGATACCTATAATGTAAAATTAGCAGTTGTTAGGTTCTTTTTGTTTGTTTGCTTCTGGTTATTTGTTTGAAGGAAAACAATCATAAATATAGCTAGTCTCCTTTAACTCCCTTCCAGTTCAGTTTGCCCCTCACCCTCTGTAGAAGCAATATCTGCCCTGAGTTAAGTGTATATACTTCTACTTCTTCATTTTAAATCCTGATATGCATCCATAAGCTCTGTATTTATGTGCCGTTTTTAGAAATTTGCTTAAATTGTCACATTGTCATTTTGCCTTTTTCTATTTAATGTGTTTCATCTTTATCCAAATTGATGTTTGTATATCTAGTTCATCCTATTCAGGTACTGATAAAGATAACTTTAAGGAAAAGATAAAATCATAACTTCTACAGGTAAAAATGAATGTCTAAAAATTTTTATTTTACTCATATATGAGAGAACCATGCAGATGTTTTGACCAGTTCAGAGAAAAAGTCAAAAGGCAAATTTCTAGGAACTAAAGAAACTGACTTGCAAATGGTATAAAACTGTTTTCTCCACAGTGGTTTTTGAGAGGACATGTGGGTTGCATCTAAGTTTTACAGGTATTTACAGGACTGTAGTAAGCATCTTTACATATACCTTCGTGTGCACATGTGTGAGTGTTCCTCCGGGCATATCTCTACCTGAGAGGTACAATGGCTGTGTTGCAGGGTCAGTGGCCTCCCAGAGTTATTGCCTGCTACCATGTTGCCATCCAGAGTGGCTTTAGCAATGTTCCAGATATCTTCTCCTGGGCTCTTGTTTCTCTTTAGGCTTGCTTATGTTTATGTCCTTATTTGTCTTTTTTCTTATAGGTTGGGCTTTTTGAGGAAATCTTTTTCTATCTCAAGAATATAACGATATTCTCATATGCTTTTTTAGCGATTTGACTCAAGTTTTCATGTTCAGGTGTAATCATCCTGGAATTTATTTTTTAGGGTATGAAGTAGGAAGGTAATTTTTCTACCAACAACACTTACTTAATAGTCCATGCTTTTCAGTTTTAGCCATTCTGCTGGTGGGTGTGAAGTGGATGAAAGGGGCCACAAACTAACCTGACAAGTTCAAGGAAGACCTGCATGGCAGTCTTACAAACTCTAAGACTTGAAGTAACAACAAGGATGGTCTGAAATTATGACTTTAACGAAAAGCAGTCCTGTCCTAGGCAGGTATCTTCCCTGACAAGGTCAACCTTTACTCTAAAGGAGCCTATTGTCTTTTTTCATCTAAGATAACATACCCTTGAAATGTCAGGGTCACTTGTAACTTCCCTTTTTTCCGGAACCTTCAGGGCACAACCAAATGCCCTGGTGCCAAGACAGAACCTGCCCACCGCTTCAGTGGCTGCAAGTCTCGTTGGTACTCTTAGAGCTTAGGAGAAAGAAAGCAAGATACATACCTGAGAAAAGAAGGGAGGGCTAGGTTGTTCCTCATGAAGAGTGAGCACTGGGTCCTTTGTCTGAAAGGTTTTTATCTGTTTTCTAAAGATGGGAATTTTAGGGGAGGTCTCAATCAGAATATTCATCAGCTTTCCAGGTGTGTCTTTTGATATGCTGATGAATCAAAATGAGGGATCAGGGTCATTCTGTGGTCACAGGAAAGGGACAAGGGTTTTTGCCCCTGCAGTGTCTGCAGAGTGTAAGCCATTTGCTCCTGTGTCCTCTTTTAGGAAAGATAAGCTCCTGCAGTTTGTTAGCTGGCTGCTAATCACTCAGCCTTATTTAGCTATCTGTCTCAGTTTCCACTTGTCAAAGAATTCTCCTAGCATCTTACTAACCTGCTACAATTTAAGCATTTGTTTACTACATACATATATATATATATACACACACACACACACACACACACACATATGCATTGAATATGTGTATGTGTATGTATTTGACTTTTCAAAAATTATTCTTATACCTGGATAAAGCAGTCATGATGGAATCTGGGTATTGAGTGTTTTGTTTTGATTCTTAATAATTTCCTCCAACTTTTTATT
>PVJC01042248.1:0-14999 GCA_004026665.1 Murina feae
CCATGCTTTGACCTTTAACCTAAGAAGTTTTCAAAGCACAGGAAACTAAATATGAACCAGTTTATCAAAACATGCAGAATGCCATCCCAGGAAGGTCAGCCAGCCCTGAGCCATGCTCTTGTCCCACTTTTGCACTCGCTCCAGGTGGATAAATCAATGTGTGCGACAGGCAGGGCCCCTGACACCCATTCCAGGCTTCTTTGTTGCTCCCAGGGTCCTGCTGGGGGTGAAGGCTGAATTCTGGCAACTGAGAAGGAAGCGGAGATCTCCTGAGGGTGGGGGCACAGGGTTCGGGAAACCTTTCGCTTTCCTGAAGGGGTCAGCCATGACTGGCTGCCTTAGATTGAGTTCCTGGGGACAGGATCTGAGCCTGAGGCTGTGCGTGCAGGTTTACTGAGGAGACCTCTGGGGAGATGAACCTGGGACAGGTGAGGGGGGCGGGACAAGCCGAGGAGGAGCTGGCCTGAGTGAGGTTGCCGCCTTGGCCCGACAAGCGGCTGCCCCTGCAGAGTTGCCCTGCCTGGCCGAGGCACAGGGCAGAGCCTCTGTCTCCCACATGAGCGCCATGGGCACCAGGTCATTTTTAGGGGTGAGGGTGCAAAGGCATCAGTGGCAACTCCTCTCCCACAGGTCTTTCCCCAGCAGCTGGAGGTGTCCATCCCCCTGAAGTGGTGACCTGGGTGGCACCACCACACCCACTGCTCTGTCCTCTCCTCCTCTGCCTTGAACAAGGACATCATGGCTGGGGCGACTTCCAGGAGATGGTGAAGAAGCTGGCCAGACATTGAAAACTGTTGGACCAACACCAGTCACTGCTTTCCTCAGTGTTTTCTGTTTTATTTGTGTTTAAATTTTGTTTCTATTGATTTTAAGAGAGAGGGGAGAGAAGAGAGAGAGAGAGAGAGAGAGACAGAGAGAGAGAGAAGAGAAGAGAAGAGAAGAGAAGAGAAGAGAAGAGAAGAGAAGAGAAGAGAAGAGAAGTGAGAGAGAGAAACGTCAATGAGAGAGAAACATAACATTGATCGGCTGCCTCCTGCACATCCCTCACTGGGATTGAGCCCCCAACCTGGGCATGTGCCCTGACCGGGAATCAAACCGGCGACCTCTTGAGGGCATGGGTCAATGCTCAACAACTGAGCCACACCAGCCGGGCCTCAGCATTTTCGTTTTCTGTGAGGTTGACTCCCACTGTGGTTGACTCTCTAAAAGGCATACTCCTTCCCACCTCCAGCACCCAGCCTTCCCTCAGAAGCCCCCTCCTGCGTGGCTCTGGAGTCCACTTTCTCCTCGCTCCTTTAGGCCCGTCGCTGGAGTCGCACACAGGACCTGCATGCCCAGAGCCAGGTTCTGCCTTCAGGAACCCCCGCCAGTCCCCAGCCCAGATCAGATTCTGTCCCTGCCTGGCCCAGAGTCCTTCACTGCGCTCAGAATGAAGTCTAGCCTCCTCAGGAAATGGCCACCAGGCCCTCCACACAGGTCTGCCCCTGCCCCTGATGGCCCTGCTGCTGTGGCCACACAAGTGGTGGATTTCTGTCCCCTCTCCTGGGCACGTGAAGCCCTGACCCTCTTGTTGCCATGAAGAGCTCTTATTTGTCTTGCAGAACATCTTCCTGACTCCTCCCACCCCACCCTCGCAGTAAATCACTGCCTCCTCAGTGGCCCTGCACTGGGGGGCGTGCTGCTGTCCCCACTAGGTTGCAAGGTTTCCAGGTCTGGGGTCTGGCTCTTGGATGTTTCTATCATCTTTGTCCATCCCCACCCTCCCTGGACCGGCCCCACCAGCCTCTGCTCTGAGTGCTCTTCCCAGCACTGTGGGCAGGGGTGGGGACTTGCAAAGGCCATAGCCATCCTGCAGGGACAGTGGCCCAGCTGGCTCCTGCCCTCCCCGTCCTCATCTCCAACCCCATGGTCTGACGTCCTGGGAGCAAAGGCTGTTCTATGCCTGTCTCTTTACCTCCTGGACTTCTGTGTGGCAATCCAGTTCCTTCCACCCTGGACTCTCATTTACAATGAGGAGGAGCCAAGTCCCCCACCACCAGGGCCTGGCCCAGCTCTGGTGGCCTCTCAGGGCCCTACTGCGGGCCCACCATGGACAGCTGGAGCACCAGGGCTGGCCAGCATGCTTTCCAGTCCTCCCCTGGTTCCAGCCCAGCTGAGCTAAGAAGCAGGCACTCGGGTGCCCAACAATCCCACAGCCAGCCTGTGTGTTTGGGAGCTCTTCTGAGGGAACTGCTGAAACCGTGGATCCAAAATATCCAGGCTAACTGGAGCAGCACATGGACGTGGGGCCAGCAGGGTCAGTTATGGCCTTGAGCGTGAAGGCAGGGGTCCCCTCCACTCTGTGTGGAGGAGGCTGGCAGCGGGCTGCTGTGGCTTTCAGGGCGCCTCCTTCCTCAGACCCCTGTTTCTCTATATGGAAACCTGCTCTTGCCTTTAGGAAGAAGGGATGCAGCGGACCACTCTCCTGGGCCAACTCCACCAGGCTACCTGCCCGCGCAACGTGGGGACCATGAGTGCAGTGGAAGCTGTGAACTTGGCAGCGCACATGGATTCTCCAAGACAGGTTGCTCACCCACAACTTGGCGTGCTGGTGGCCTCCCCATGCCACCCAGGTCCAGGTGCTTCAAAGTGGAGACAGGCCACGGTGGCTGATGTCAGATGCAGTTTGGTGACGGTGTGATTACGGGCTAAGGGTAGGCATGTTGAGTGCATTTAAGTCACCTCTCCAGATGCACTGAGAGGAGGGGCCGCCATGATGCACCTGTAACAGCGGCGGCAGCAGGTTTGGGAACCTGTGAAATGTGATCGTCACTCACTTGCATAGTCAAACCTGGAGGGAACCCACGGGGTGCCAGGTCACGTCCCTTCCTCCAGCAAGCATAGGGAGCAGCCACCGATGTTAAGGTGATGGAACTGTTTCTCCCCTCAGAGTTAAGACTATATATATATATATATATATATATATATATATATATATATATATATAATTTTTTTTATTTTTGCTAAAAGTATTACAACAAGTGATAGGTAGGTCTACATTTTTTTCCCTTGCCCGTCCCCCCTCCTCCCCTACCCCTCACCCCCACCGTTTCTTGTGTCCATTGATTATGCTCATATGCATGCGCGCCAGTCTATTAAGGGAAAATAATTCAGGAGCCCTATTGAGGCTGGACACCCATTGACAGCTCAGTGCAGTTACCTGAGGTGGCCACTGGAGGGCCAGAAACGTGGTCCCCTAGGTGGTGTCAGGGAGTCAGAGCTAGAAGCAGTGGGGGCAGGCCCAGGAGGGGTCTTGACCCAGGCAAGGCCCTAGGGAATCTTGCCAGGGAGGGCTGCCCCTGCTGAAGGGGGACACTGAGGTGCCCCTTGCCTCACATATGAGGAATTGAGGCTCCTGAACAGAATGTTCACAACCCAGAATGTTGGGCCAAAGCTGAAAGAAAGAGGTTTGGCGTCCCACCCATGTTGCCAGGGCCAAGCCATGGAGAAAGGTCTGCTTTGCGTGGAAGGGGGGGGAGGGGCTTGTGTGTGCTGCCCTTCCTGGCCATCGCCACCACGTCACCCCTTTGCACTCAGCTCTGTTCACCAAATGTGCAAAGCCTCCTGGCCCCTGGGTGAGGACTTGTGGGTTAGGGTTAGGTTAGGGTTAGAGTTAGGGCTAGGGCTAGGGCTGTGTGGGAGCAAGACACAGGCTGTGCAGGAGCTGAGAGATGGCAGCTCCCAGAACCCTGAGGAGCCATATATAATTATCAACTTAAAAATTAGCCTGCTATATTTGGTCAAGTATTTCATTAACTCACCCCTAATGCCTTGGCAGGGCCAGACCAAATGATTTCACTGCCCGTGGACCGGAGAGTCCCCACCTCTGATTTAAGAGAATGTAAGGATCAACATATTTCAAATTCAATATTTGAAATGAAAAGGCTCAAAATGACTTTCTTGTCATACCATGGAAGTACTTAAAAAGGAAAGCACATATATTAAATGCATAAAGGCAGAGTAAATGGTTGGAAGGTATTTCCTTAACTATGATTGCAACTGAAATCAAAGGTCCATTAAGAGAGATTGTTGGCTCAACACTAGCAATGAATAAGCCTAAAATAAAATTAAGAAGACAATTCCATGTACAATAACATCAAAAAGAATAAAATTCTGGCCCTGGCCTCGTAGCTCAGTTGGTTAGAGCTGTATTCCATGCCAACAGGCTGAGGTTGCAGGTTCAATCCCAGGTCAGGACACATACAAGAAGTAAACAATGAATGCATACATAAGTGGAACAACAAATCAATGTTTCTTTCTCTCCCTTTCTCTCTCTAAAATCAATTAAAAAAATTAAAAAGAATAAAATGCTTAGAAATAAATTTAATTAAAAAGTGTAAGACTTGTACACTGAAAACTACAAAGCATTGTTGAAAGAAAATTTAGAAGACCTAAATAAACAGAAAGACATCCTATGTTTATGGAGCAGAAGACAATATTGTTAAGATGGCAACATTCCTCCAAATAAACCAACACATTCAGCACAATACCTGCCAAACTCTCACTGGCAATTTTAGCAGAAATTGAGAAGTTGACCCCAAAATTCATGTGGAAATGCAAAGGACCCTGGAATAGCCAAAACTAGTTTGAAAAAAAGAAAAACAAAGTTGGAAGACTCACATTTCCCAATTTCAAAACTTAATACAAAGTATGGTAATTAATACAGTGTGGTACTGGCAAACGTTTAGACAGATTAAGGGAATAGAACTGAAAAATCCAGAAATAAACCCTCTGTTTACAGTCCATTGGTTTTTGACATGCGTGTTAAAACAATTCAATAGTGAAGAGATGTTTTCAACTGGATGTCCACATGCAAAAGAAAGACATTGGAGCCCTGGTCCATCCCAGTACAAAAACAAACTCAAACTGGATCAAAGACTTAAATTTAAAAGTTAAAGCTACTAAAGTCTTAGGAGAAAACATAGGAATGAATGGCCTCAGATGAAATGGTTTCTTAGATATGACACCAAACGTGCAAGCAAAAAATACAAAATAAGCTAGGTTTGATCAAAACCTAAACTGTTTAAGCTACAAAGGATGCTATTTAAAAAAGTGAAATGGCAACTCACACAATGAAAGAAGATATTTGCAAATCATGTGTCTGATAAGGAACTTGTATGTAGAATATATAAAGAACTCTTGCAACTCAATAATAAAAAGGCAAAACTCCCATTATAAAAGTGGACAAAAAATCTGAATAAAAGATAGATGTGTAAATGGCCAATAAGCTCATGCAAAGTTGTTTAACTTCCTTCACTCCTAGGGAAATGCAAATTAAACCCTTACTCCTACCAGAATGGCTAAAATTTAAAACAACGACAACACTGTTGTCAAAGCTGGCAAGGCTGTGGGAAAACTAGATCACATGTGTATGGTGGGTGGGAATGTATGTAAAATGGGATAGCACTCCGTAAGACTAAACATGAGACCAACACAGGATCCAGAAACTGCACTGAGAATTGAAAACTGACATTCACATAAGAATCTGAACACAAATGTTCACAGCAGCTTAATTTGCATAGCCCCACACTAGACGAAACCCAGGTGTTATTCACCAGCTGTGGTACATCCATCTCATGGAATACTTTTCAACAATTAAAAGGAGCAAACTAGCCCTAACAGGTTTGGCTCAGTGGATAGAGCATTGGCCTGTGGACTAAAGGGTCCCAGGTTCGATTCTGATCAAGGGCATGTACCTTGGTTGTGGTAACATCTCCAGTAGGGGGTGCGCAGGACGCAGCTGATAGATGTTTCTCTCTCATTGATGTTTCTCTCTATCCCTCTCCCTTCCTTTCTGTAAGAAATCCATAAAATATATTTTAAAAATAGATAAATAAAAGGAGCAAACTATACATATAACAACCTAGAAAAATCTCCAGGGAATTATGTTGCTTAAAAAAAAAAAAACAACCCTCAAATGTTGTTAACTGTATAATTTAATTTAAATAATATTCTTCAAATCACAAAATTATAGAAATGGAGAACAGATTAGTGAGCCGGGGGCTAAGAAAGGGGTGGAGCAGGAAGGGATTTATTGTGATTATAAAAGGGGCAAAGAGGCACCCTTGTGGTGATGGAAGTATCTTGTATCTGACAGGGGGGCCGGGCATAAAGGTCCCGTAAGGAGAAGGTGCCTTCAGACCACAGAACGAATGAAGCAGACACCTCTGTAGGATATAACAGGGTTTATTATGGGGTATTTTACTTGCAGGGATGTAGAGTCGGAGCAGACAGATGACCCAGCACTGGCACAGATTATGTATTCTCTGCTATCAGACCTGTTACAGTGCTTTTATACTGTAACTCAAGTACTAATGACTGACAAGACAAAGAATGCAGAACCTGCCAGGGCCATATTCCTGATGGTCTGGTGATAGGTAATTGTTTATAATTTACTAGAGGCCTGGTGCACAGATTCATGCAGTAGTGGGGTCTCTCGGCTGCAAAGATCGGGCTGAAACCAGTTCTCCGACATCCCCTGAGGGGTCCTGGATTGGGAGAGGGCAGTTCTCAGGTGACACACCCTGGAATCAGCTCCCTCCTCTCTGGTTCTGGGTGCTGCACCTGAGAACTGCAGCTGCCAAGTCACCACAGCTCAGCAGCTCCTGCACTGAGCATCTGTCCCCTGGTGGTCCATGCACATCATAGCTACCAGTTGGACAGTCACTTATACTTTATATATATAGACTAGAGGCCTGGTGCACGAATTCATGCACAGTAATGTCCCTTGGGGTAACCTGTGGAGATTGAGCCCCAGCTCACACCCCCAGCCTCTCAGCCCCAGCTAGTATCCCCAGCCTCACAGTCCCACAGCCCTGCCTGGCACCCCACCTTGGCCTGGCGCTGCCCCCTCACCTGCTCCACCATTCCACCTGTGGGGCAATGGATTGGAGTCAGGCCTCCCACCCAGCTCTTTCAGTGCCTGGGAGCTGGGTATCAGCCCTGCCCACTGCTGCCACCACTGGCTGCTGTCTGAGGGCAATTGGGCTTCCACTTGCACATGCCTTGGCCTGGCGCCACCACTCACCTGCTCCACCATCCCACCACTGTCCCGCTTTCATTGGGGTCCATCGGGGTCGGCAGCACCTCCACTGCTGCCCACTACTAGCACTGGGCCACCAATACCTGCCATGTTCTATGCTGCCCCCTGGTGGTCAGCACATGTCATAGCAAGAGGTCGAACTCCAGGTCTCCCAGCCAAACAACTGCCCAAGAAGACAATTTGCATATTAGGCTTTTATTATATGGGATACCATCACCAGTTTGATATTTATATTGGTTGTCATGCCAGCTGTTACTAACAGAAGTATGTATGGTTACATCGTGTATATCTCAGGAACAGGGGTAATCCTCAACTGGAAGGCTCAGTGGGTTATACAACTTGACTATGGTGATGGATACACTAATCCGCACATGATAAAACTGTACAGAACTGGATACACACACAAATATGAGTGTACCTGGGGAACTCTGACAGGATCAGTGGACTGTGTCCACATCTGGATCCTGGTTGAGATGCTGCACGGCACGATGGTTCTGAAAGATGTTATCACTGGAGGAAACTGGACATAGGGTCTGCAGGGTCTCTCAGTATTATATATTACAACTGTAGGGAGATCAATAACGCCCTGAGATTAAAAGTTATGGTTTTAAAAGTCATTTGGATTAGGAGGCAGCGACCTGGGGCCTGGCGGTGGCTGTTCCATCAAGTCGCTGTGTGACCCTGGGCGGATCACTTCTCTGCGCTTCTGTGTCACGTTTGCTTCTTTATCCTAAAGATAAAGGTTTAAGTGCCCCAAAGGTGTCCGGGAGCTGGAGCTGCACGCGTGTCTCAGGGCCAGGACTCCAGGCTTGAGGGCTCACCTACAGGGAGGGCCAGGCTGGCCTGGAGCCAGGTGCTTCCTGTTAGGAGATCACACCTCCCCTGTGCTTCCACTTTTCCTACGGAGCCCAGCCCTTCCGACCGGCTTTAATATTTATCCACAACTTCTGCAAAGCAGTTGAAAAGCAGCTGCGTGTTAACTTCCCTTGATCCCTTTAATTCACTCTTTGGGGCTTGTTCTTACCCTGGAGGAAAACATGGCAGGTGTCAGGTCCTTCTGAGGTGATGAAGACTAGATCTGATGTCCCTTCCCACCCCCACCCTATGCTACCGCATCCAGCCCGCTGCAAGGGAGGGTCTCTGACCCCTCTGGGTGAATGGGGAAGAGGAAGACGTGGAAAGATGACTCGCTGGGTCCTGTGTGCTCTGGCACTGGCAGAGGGGGGCTTGGCCTCTTTCTCAGACAGGTGTGTTTCCACGGCTTCCGGGGAGAGTCCCCACCCCTGCCCTTGCTGTGCACTCTGGCTAGTGACCTGAACAAGGAAGGATGTGGCTCTGTCCACCTTGGCTGCTGAAGAGGGCACTCGGGGCAGCCAGCCCCCCTGCAGCTCAGTGCTATCCTCTTGCCACAGGAGCTAGGAAGGCCCTCGGGCCCGTCCCTGGCTGCTTGCGCCCCATCAGCTCCATGGCCTCCTTCCTGGCATCCTCACCGTGACCCACTGGGCTCCCACATGGGACAGGCTCAGCCCTCACTCCGGATGTTTCAAACTTGAACCGGGACCAGTCCTATGTCTCTCAAACTGTGGGGACACAGGTTAAACTCTTCAAGCGGGTAAAGCCCTCGGCCTGAGAGAACCATTCATACCTCTCCCTATCCTCGGGGATCAGCGGGTCCCCAAAGCTTTCTTGTTCCTCGGCCTTTTATCCCTGATGCGAGTGAGCTGTTAGGACTCTGGTACTGATTTTTGAGCTCCTGGAGGAATAGGTTTAGGAAATAGAGTAGTGATGGTGCGGACAGCGGAGCACTTGGGGGTTCTCAGAACAGCCTCCCTGGCCCACCAAAGCCTCCCTGAGTGAGCCCCACAGCTGAGCTTTCTGGGTGCCATGGACCCGCAGAGGCGAGGGCATCCACACCCTCTGCTCACAACATGGAGATGGTTGTGCCCCCAGCAGGCGCCCCAATCTCTGTTCTATAAATGTCCTCCTCGCACAACAGGGCCCCTGCCCCTGACACTCCTCGTCCTCAGGTGGTGAGGTCGAGAACCAGGCATCTGGACAGGCCCCTCATCCTCCTACGCTGTCGCTGTCGGGTCCAGCATCTCCTGTGCTGACGCCTCCCCTGATGTTTCTGTGTGATCACAGGCAGCACACACAAGACGCACCCACACTCCCTTGTCTGTGAAATGGATCAGGACATTTTCTTGTGTCACTGTAGGTTCATGCTGTAGATTCCACATGACCGACCCCAAATTCCTGCAGTGCAGGTACGATGAACCCCCACCTCCACTTGGCTTAAAGCCTTGTTTCTGTTGCAGCCAAAACCAGGGTGGCATCTTCAAAAGAAGCCACTCCCGCTCCAGGCAGGGGTCAGCCCTGGCTGCCTCACCCCTCCCCCAGGCGGGCCAGCCAATCAGTCCTCCTAGCGCCTCTGCTTCCAGCCCTCCCTCTGCTCTGTCCCCTGCTCCTGCCTATCTCTGCAACCACTGTCCCGGGAAGGGTTAGAGTAAAAACAGAATTACTTGAGAATTAATCAAATCCATAATAATAATTTTTCATGTAAATTTATACAGTTCACATTCTAAATGTCTTGTCAAGTTTAAAAGAATGTGGCCTAGTAGGGTAGAAGTTAACCTTTTCATTAATTTACAATGTGTCATCAGTCAAGGCTGGTGATTTTAAATTAACATCCTAAATTTATCAACAATATTAGAATATTTGAGAGGATTTAAAACACTTTAAGTTCCAAGGACGTAAAAGAGCCGTGTCCCGGAGCAAACTCTGTGCTCTAAGGCCTAAAACTGAGGCTTAATGCCAGGTGCTGCCTTGATCTATGGTGAAACCAGGAGGGACTTGAAGGCCTGCCTACATGTTCCCCTCCCCACTCTGACCCTTTGGGTAAGGCCCCCAAGCCAAACACAGTTCCTGTGTAGACCTGAGCATCGGGGCTCAGTTCCAAGTGGATGAATGGGAGGCGATTAAAGCACCCTCCCACACTGGAGACCTCTCCCACCAGGGTGAAAGCGGCATGAGGAAGAGACTTTCTGTCCAGCGGAACTTGCCAGAGCCCACATGGCACCTGCGAAAGAGTAGATGCTGAATGTGTCCCAGTGGAATGAATGTACGAATGAAGGCTGAACACATGAATTTCAGGATCGGCTGGGGTTGTATTTGTGCCCAGACCTGAACTGATTCTGTGAATAGCTTTATCATGACTAACCCAGCACAGCTTCTTGTCCACTGTGCAAGTGCACAGGACACAGGGGCGCTGGGCTACCTCCTCAGCTCTGGAAGAGGCCCAGCCACCTGCACAGCTGTAAGATAGTTGTTTTTTAATGCTATCTTGACTCGGGTTTGAGGCCCTGGCTAGAGGCTGGTCAGTGACTTTCTTGAGTAGTTGATTAAGCCCACACCCAACCACTTCCCTTATGTGGCTCTGACCCTGTTGTAGCCCTAGTCATCAGGGACCGGGCATTTGACAGCCAGGAACAGCCCCTAAACTGTCTTCTCATCCCCCAGGAATTATTCAGATTCGCCAGGCCACAGAGGGCTGAGAAACCTAGCTAACCCCAGCCCACTGGTCGCACAGCTGCCCCTATAGCTCCAGCTGCCTGCTACCCTGTCTCGGGGCAAGCCCCTGTGTGGCCTGCCAGGCAGCCTGCTCTGGTTTGGAGCTGCAAGTGACAGTCTGCCTTTCATCTATCTGAGCGTCTTTGTGTTGTGTCCGCCATCAAAGGAACCTTCACATCTTTGAGGACAATTGGTGCTGTGAGCTGAGCAGGGTGGCCTGACCGCTGGGTGGGGAGACTGCTCTCCCTTTGGCTCAGACCACGGTGGGAGGGGCTTGCAAGATAGTTGTTAGTCTTGTCCCTGCTCTATGTCTGCTCATGGCGGCCTCTATCTTCAGCCCCAAATCCCCCCAGCTTGAGACTATTCCAGATGAATGGTGCTAATTGGGAAACCTTGGGGACTGCACACCAGCCCAGGCGGCCTCAGGGTTATGGTGAGTTACCACCCTCCCACCCCCACCCCCAATACGCACACACAGCTCCTGTACAAGAAGTTACTCAATTGCTTAAAGCAAAACCCCAAGCCAATGTGTTTGGGACCACCCCCACCCCCTACATGAATATGCCAAGGACCTAACACTCAGATGGGGGCGCATGGAGAAGCTGTTACCCTTCTCCAAAGTGTGAACCCTGACTTCTGGGAGGGGGCAGCCTTGGAAGGAGAAGGATGGCTGCAGAGGAGGCAGAGCCCCTGCACTCCCCGCTTCCCTGGAACCTCCCGGAACCTCCAGTGTGAGTTATTGCAGACAAAAACTAAGATCGTGGCACTGGGATTCTAGAAGCACATGCCTCCCCCTGCAAAAAAAGAAAGAAACAATCTGGATACATGGGGAGATTAAAAATAATAATTTTTAAAATATACAGTGTAGGACAAAAGTAGATTTATGGTGGCGAGTACTCAAAACACAGAGTTTATTAACTATTAATTATTACATAATTTTCCAAACCAGCAACTGTCAACCTACTTTTGCCCACTCTGTACATATATACACACATATGTAAATCATACCTTTATACATACATGTGTGTATAATGAAATCGAAACAAAGGTCCAGAATCTGACTCAATTGGAAACCTAAAATTTACTTTAAAAACTATGTAACAACAAGAAAAGGGTGCTGATTGGCCTTTTTTCCTCTATAACCTAGGTTCTAAATGAACTTTAATACTTGTTTAAATGTCCCTGTCAATGTTCCCCCTCCTCCCGCGTGGTTCAGGGTTCAGGATCTGGAGGCGGGGCTGCACACAAATGAAAGACATGAGACGAGAAATAATAATTTGGAAATATTGGGGGCCAGGAGGGCAAACCCAATGCAAGAGAAAGGACTTCCTCTGGTGCCTAGGCCTCGCCAGCCTTTTATTCAGCTTTGGATACACATCTAGCTCTTAGGCAGGTAATTGCGGTAGCAGACAGACTATCTTAAAGGTCAGTAAATATTAGAAGGATTTACCCAGAGACTATTTGATCAAGAAATAGCTTGAGCCCCCATTGTCTGGACTAGACAATCGATGCACAACTCTGGCCCTTGCCATGGGCTCAAGGTTCACCAGCGTTCCGGATCCTTGTTTGCACTTCTCTGCTAGTGAAGACAATGGTGGCTTCCTGCATCACCAACTGACCGTTTCTTGGACTTAATACTAGGTCTCAAATTACAGTCATACCTGCAGACACCACTAAAATCAAACATGATATCCCCTATAATTACTTAAGAAAGTAACTAAGATAGAGAGAAACAAAAGGTATGTCTCACTTTAGCTGTAGCCCTGGCTAAATTTATCACAGTTACAGTACCCATTGCCCTAAAACATTCCGTAGATGCTCTGACACAATGAGTAACAAGATAAAATTACATTGTCTCTGATGCTGATAAGTGGTTTGACAAGAGGAGACCCAGTTATAAGAGTGAGATATGGCCCTATGTGAGTTAAAATAGAGCTTTCAATGATTAAAACTTACTAGGTAAGATCTGATAATGAATGGTGACTATCCCCACTGCTTCTCCATTTTGACAGCCCAATTTCCCAGCTCTTAAACTCAAAGAATATATGGCACCTCAGGTGAATTATTGCAGCCCTAACGCTGCAGCTCCCTCCATTAAGACACTCTAATCACTTCCCTAATTGGACCCTCCACCCCACTCTGGATCACTGTGCGCCAACTCTGTCTGCCCCAGAGCCAGGTACCTGCCAACCAGGAACAGGCCCTAAATCCTGGGGCTTATGATGCCAGATGGTTCAAACCGGCCAGTCCACAGGACTCCCACCCTCCTCGCCATGTATAAGCTGCCCCTACAGCTCCAGCCTGTGTCATCCTGTCTGTAGGTACGGCCTATATGGAGTTGTAACAGAAATGCTACATTCACCTGAATGTGAGTGTGTTGTGTTCACCAACAAAAGAATCTTTAAATTTTATAAAACACATGCGTTGTGACTCGGGAAAGGTTGGGAAGCCCTGGGCCTGGGGAGGTGCTGTAGAGCTTACAGGGCCCAGGACCTGACCGAAATCTGGAACTTGAACAAGGAAGAAGGTAAGGTGGGTGGGGACGGGTAGGCTGCCTCCAAGGTCAGCCTCAGAAGGCACACTTTGCTGCCAGTCCACATCTGTCCCTGCAAGTCCTATGTCAGAACCACTACACAGACACCATGACAGCCAGGGAAGATTGATCATTCACTCACTCACTCACACACCCACATACTCATTCACTCATTCACACATTAACTCACTCATTCACTCACATACTCATTCACTCATTCACTCATTCACTCATTCATACTCGGTCATTTACTTGTTTAACAAACATGTATGCTCTAGGCCTTAATGACAGAAAAATGACTAAGACTGTTCTTTTCTTGAAAAGCTCCCAGGCCTGTTCTGTGGAATAATAAATAAACCCTGTAGGTGAAAGGCTGGGGGACTAGGGAGCTTCCCTGAGGGTGCAGGGAGGAGAGAAAGAAGGGGCCACACAGTGGGTGCCTGGGCTTGATATACAAGGAGAGGGTGGAAGGCAAGTACTTAGAGTGGAGAAGGGCAGTGAAGGTGCCTTCGACCAAGCAGAGGACCTGTGAGCCTGAGAGCGTAACGTTAGGGGGAAATGAGTGTGGTGAGGGAATTCCAACTGACTCTCCGGGGAGAGGACTTGTGCATTGACAGAGACAAGAGGCTTAAGAAAGTGGAGCAGGCCCTGACCAATTTGGCTCAGTGGATAGAGCATCGGCCTGCGGACTGAAGGGTCTAAGGTTCGATTCCGATCAAGGGCATGTACCTTGGTTGCGGACACATCCCCAGTAGGAGGTGTGCAGGAGGCAGCTGATTGGTGTTTCTCTCTCATCGATGTTTCTAACTCTCTATCCCTCTCCTTTCTTCTCTGTAAAAAATCAATAAAATATATTGGAAGGAAGGAAGGAAGGAAGGAAGGAAGGAAGGAAGGAAGGAAGGAAGGAAGGAAGGAAGGAAGGAAGGATGCTGGTTGGGTGGCTCAGGTGATTGGAGCATCATCCCATACACTGAAAGGTGCAAGTTCAATTCTAGGTCAGAATGATAAGAGAGACAACCAATCAATGTTTCTCTCTCACATTGATGTTTCTCTCTCTCTCTCTCTCTCTCTCTCTCTCTCTCTCTCTCTCCCCTTCCCTCCCTCTCTCCTTCCCTCCCTCTCTCTCTTTCCCTCCCTCTGGCTCTAAAATCAATAAAAAGCATATCTTTGGGTGAGGATTTAAAAAGAAAAGAAAGTGGCGCAGCCTTGTGAGCAGAACAGATCATGCAGCAGGTTTCAGACAATCCAGGGTGCAATGTCTACTGACCCGCTCAAACCCAGCATCACCATAAGGCCTACAATGGACATTTGCTCCTCCGAAGGAGCTCAGCCTGGAGGGCTAGCTGCAGACTAGTTCTCATATGCAGAGATGTCAGGAGCAGCCATGCTCAGGGAGTAGGCTAGCTTCCAATCTCTCAAAGGATGTCACACTCAACTGTTGATTGAGGACCTCCTCGGTGCCGGCGCTATTCCCGGGGAGGAGGGTGAGGCAGGCTTTCCAGAAGGCCAGCACTAATAAGCGAGCAAACATGGCATAATTTCCATTTTAAGAAAGTGCCATGAGAAATGGCCAAGGGGACATAAGAAGTGACATAGGGAGGAAGGGACTTTTGGGAGGGCTTGCCAGGGAGGTCCCGCTAAGAAAGATCATGTAACTGGGCACTTCAGGAAGAGATGTTCCAGGTGGAGGGAACAGAGAGCACCAAGGCCCTGCCTCTGAGGATGGAGTGGAGAGGAATGGAGTGGAGAGGAGTGGAGTGGAGTGGAGTGGAGAGGAATGGAGTGGAGTGGAGTGGAGTGGAGTGGAGTGGAGTGGAG
>PVJC01042249.1:0-15010 GCA_004026665.1 Murina feae
TGCTGGCCTGGTTGCCCCTAACTTCCCCCCAAGCCCACCTGGTCACCCCTAACTACCCCCTGTGCTAGCCTGGTCACCCCCAATTGCCCCCCTGCTAGCCTGGTTACCCCTCACTAATCCCCCTGCCAGTCTGGTTGCCCCACACAGCCTGCTTGTTCAGTCATTTGGTCGACCCTCACTAAACCCTCTGCTGGCCTAGTCGTAGGCAGCCATCTTGTGAGGTATGAGGGTTAGTTTGCATATTATATCTTTATTATATACTAGAGGCCTGGTGCACAAAAATTTGTGCACTGGGGGAAGGGGGGTCCCTCAGCCTGGCCTATGCCCTCTTGCAGTCTGGGAACCCTTGGAGGGTGTCCACCTGCTGGCTTAGGCCCGCTTCCCTGGGAATCAGACCTAAGCTAGCACTCAGACATCCCTCTGTCAGCCTGGAGCCTTCAGAGGACGTACACTTGCCAGAGGGGAGCAGGCCTAAGCTGCAATCAGACATCCTTAGCGCTGCTGAGGAGGTGGGAGAGGCTCCCACCACTACTACTGTATTGGCAACTGTCAGCCTGGCTTGTGGCTGAGCAGAGCTCCCCCTGTAGGAGAGCACTGACCAACGGGGGGCAGCTCCTGCATTGAGCATCTGGCCCCTGGTGGTCAGTGTGTGTCATAGTGACCAGTCATTCCCAGTGGTTCTGCTGTTAAGGTCAATTTGCATATTAACCTTTTATAATATAGGATAGAGGCCTGGCGCATGGGTGGGGGTTGGCTGATTTGCCCTGAAGGATGTTCTGCTGGGGTGCCTGGCCAGCCAGGGTGAGGGGCTGATGGCTGTTTGCAGGCTGGACAAACTTCCCAAGGGGGACCCTCCCCCCATGGGAGTGTGGCCAGCCTGGCTGAGGGGCTGAGGGCTGTTTTCAGGCTGGCCACAGCCCCTTCAGGGTGGGAGGTCTATACTGGGGTGTCTGGCCAGCCTAGGTGAGGGGCTGAGGGCCTTTAACAGGCTGGCCATGGCCGTGGGCTAGAAGCACGTATCTGGGATTTATTTAACTTCTATAATTGAAACTTTGTTGCCTTGGTCCCACTCAAAGCTGCTGGCTGGAAACAGGCATCCTGGTTTTATTTACCTTCTGTAATTGAATCTTTGTTGACTTGAGCACAGGTCAGGGCCCACAGGGCAGGTGGGAATCTTGGCTTCCTCCATCGCCAGGGTAACGCAAGCCTTCTGCCTTGCTACAGCTCCCTGGCTGCCGCCATCTTTGTGATGGAGTGAGGGTTAATTTGCATATTACTCTTTTGCCTGGGCAGAAGACCCTCAAGCCCCTCCGATTACCAGCTTCACAGAGCCCAGGCCTCTGTGATCGTCAGCTCTGATCCTGACCCCTGACATTGCCAGCTCTGCCCTCACCCTACTGGCAGCCTCTGGCCAAGGCTGCAGCCTGGGCAGGGGACCCCCAGGCCCCTGCTTTGCTGGTTCTGCTGGTGCCCAGACCCCTTCAATCACAGGCTCTATCCCTGACCCCTCTGATCACCAGCTCCTCCCTTTCCCATGCCTGAGGCCTCTGGAAAAGGCATGTGGCCTGGGCAGGGGACCCCCAGCCCCCTCTGATCACCTGTTCTGCCCCTCGGTCACCCCGCCTCCCCGGCCACCTGCCTGGCTAACAGGCCTGACCACTTCAGTGGCGAGGCTGAGCTGGACTGGGCAGCACCATCTTGTGGCTATGGAGGCAGCCATCTTGTGGCTATGGGGGAAGCCATCTTTGTGATGGAGTGATGCCTAATTTACATATTCCTCTTTTATTAGATAGAAATATTTGTAGGAAATACTAAGAAAAAAGCCAACAACAATGAAGGCTAATTTTGTCATAGATAAACTATTTTTAAAAAATCTTTTAAAATGCCCTACATAGAACCTGATATAAGTCCTAAGGCAATAATTTTACTTATTTTCCAAATGCTTACTCCTTCAGTTATAAAAGCCATGCTTCAAACAAAATAGAACTAATGCTTTCTAATTTTTTATTAGTGATTAATTTAAGCCACAGAATCTGAAAGGTGTGCTGCAAATGCACACTAATCAATTCTAAAAGTTTTGGCATTATATTTTCTGTGGAGTAATGTTTAATTCTGCAGATGTTTATTGTTTTTCTTTAATGATGATATTATCACTTTAAAAAATGGTTTGCTGAGGAACACACATTGCTGATGGCAAGTTGTCTTTCCCTGTAGGAGTCTGAACACATCTTGTTCATTATTATTTCATATATATATATATATATATATATATATATATATATATATATCCTATATAATAAAAAGGTACTATGCAAATTAACCCTCACACCCTCACAAGATGACTGCCTATGACCAGGCTGGCAGGAAGGTTAGTGAGGGATGACCACACAACTGAACAAGCAGGCTGCATGGGGTGACGAGGCCGGCAGGGGATTAGTGAGGGACAACCAAAGACTGAACAGTAAGCTGTGTGGGGTGACCAGGTCAGCGGGGGGGGGGGGGCATGAGGGGCAACCAGGCCAGCAGGAGAGGCTATTAGGGGCAATCAGGCTGGCAGGGGTGGCAGTTAGGGGCTACCAAGCAGACAGGCAGGTGAGCAGTTAAGAGCCAGCAGTCCAGGATTGTGAGTGGGATATCTGACTACCAGTTTAGGCTCAATCTCCAGGATTGGGCCTAAACCAGCAGTAGGACATCCCCTTAGAGGTGCCGGATTGGAGAGGGTTCAGGTTGGGCTGAGAGGGACCCCCCCACCGTGAATGAATGTCATGCACCGGGCCTCTAGTATATATAATTGATTTCGGAGAGGAAGGGAGAGATAGAAACATCAACGATAAGAGAGAATCATTGATCCACTACCTCCAGCACATCCCCTACTGGGGATGAAGCCTGCAACCCAAGCATGTACCCTCACCAGGAATCAAACCATGACCTCCTGATATAGGTTGATGCTCAACCACTGAGCCACACCAACTTGGCAATGGCATCTAATACTTGATCTAGTGTTGGATAGAATTCAGAAAGGATCTTCTTGCTAATGAATTTTGACTTTCTATTAGACATATACACTAGATTTAGGTGTTCCTGGGATTTTCTAATTTTTTTACTTGTATTTCTCTCTGGTGTTCTTAATCTATGAATATTTCTGAATGACAGAATGTTTTAAATGGGAGCCTCAGTTTGCAGTCAGTAATTTCCCTCCCTTCTTCCTTTTCTCCTTTTTTAAATTTTTTATTAAGTTATTACATATGATTCCTAATCCCCACAATACCCCCGTCCCCCTACTCATTCCTTCACCCCCCTGTTGTCTTTGTTCATTGGTTAGGCCTATATGCTTGCATACAAGTCCTTTGCTTGATCTCTCCCCCTTACCCCAACCCTCCCCTACCTTCCCTCTGAGGTTTGACAGTCTGATTGATGCTTCTCTGTCTCTAGATCAGTTTTTGTCCATCAGTTTATGTTCATTATATTCCATAAATGAGTGTGATCATGTGATATTTATCTTTCTATGACTAACTTATTTCACTTAGCATAATGCTCTCCAGTTCCATTCATGCTGCTGCAAATGGTAAGAACTCCTTTTTACCACAGCATAGTATTCCATTGTGTAGATGTACCACAGTTTTTTAATCCACTCATGTACTGATTGGCATTTAGGCTGTTTCCAAATCTTAGCTATGGTGAATTGTGCCGCTATGAACATAGGGGTGCATACATCCTTTCTGATTGGTGTTTCTAGTTTCTTGGGATATATTCATAGAAGTGGGATTACTGGGTCAAATGGCAGTTCCATTTTTTAGTTTTTTTGAGGAAACTCCATAGTGTTCTCCACAGTGGCTGTACCAGTCTGCATTCCCACCGGCAGTGCAGGAGGGTTTCTTTTTCTCCACATCCTCACCAGCACTTGTCATTTGTTGATTTGTTGATGATAGCCATTCTGACAAGTGTGAGATGGTAACTCATTGTCGTTTTGATTTACATCTCTCAGATGATTAGTGACTTTGAACATGTTTTCATATGTCTTTTGTCCTTCCTTTCATCTTCTTTTGAAAAGTATCTATTTAGACCCATTGCCCATTTTTCGATTGGGTTGTTTGTCTTCCTTTTTTAAGTTGTATAAGTTTCCTGTAAATATTGGAGATTAAACCCTAACCCTTCTCTCCTTTTTATGAATTGCACACTAAAACAACCATTCATAGGGCAGAAAAAGAATTCAGTGAATTTATAGTTTTGTTTACATCATATATATATATATATATATATATATATATATATATATATATATATATAGTTTGATTGATTGATTTCAGAGAGGAAGGGATGAGAGAAAGATAGAAACATGAATGATGAGAAAGAATCATTGATTGGTTGCCTCCTGCACACCCCCTACTGGGGTTAGAGCCTATAATTGGGCATGTGCCCTTGACAAGAATCAAACCTGGGACCCTACAATTTGCGGGCCAATGCTCTATCCACTGAGCAAAACCGGCTGGGACTGTTTACATCACACTTGATGCCTTTCTGACCATTTTCAAAATACCAGGTATATTTTTACAGAGGCACATGATGTTTTGTGTTCTGCTTTTTCTAATTAACATTATTTCATGTAGACATTGCCACACATTGACACAAACCACCTACTTGATGGCTGTTTAGTACACCATGGAGTTGATATGCTATTTTTGGTTTAGCCAGTCTCCTTTTTGTTGGGCATTTGGGTTGTTTCTAATTTTCACTTATTTATAAACTGGAGGCCCGGTGCACAATGCGCACTTGGGGGGAATCCCTCAGCCCGGCCTGTGCCCTCTCTCACTCTGGCACCCCTAAGGGAATGTCCACCTGCTGGCTTAGGCCTGCTCCCCAGGAGATCAGGCCTAAGCTGGCAGTCAAACATCCCTCTGGCAGCCCAGGAGCCCTCAGGGGATGTCCACTTGCCAGCAGGGAGCAGACCTAAGCTGCAGTCAGACATCCTTAGCGCTGCTGAGGAGGCAGGAGAGGCTCCCACAACCACGTCTGTACTGGCAGCCATCAGCCTGGCCTGTGGCTGAGCAGAGCTCCCCCTGTGGGAGTGCACTGACCACCAGGGGCAGCTCTTGCATTAAGCGTCTGCCTCCTGGTGGTCAGTGTGTGTCATAGCGATCAGTCATTCCCAGTGGTTCTGCTGTTAGGGTCAATTTGCATATTAACCTTTTATTATATAGGATAGAGGCCTAGTGCATGGGTGCGGGCTGGCTGGTTTGCCTTGAAGGGTCTCCCAGATCAGGGTGGGGTTCCCGCTGGGATTCCTAGCCAGCCTGGATGAGGGGTTGAGGGCCGTTTTCAGGCTGGCCACAATCCCTTCAGCGAGGGGGCCCCTGCTGGGGTACCTGGCCAGCCTGGGTTAGTGGCTTATGGCTGTTTGAAGGCTGTCCACATCCTCTTCAGGGTAGAGGTCTCTGCTGGGGTGCCTGGCCATCCTGGGTGAGGGGCTGACTATTTGCAGGCTGGCCACATCCCCTTCAAGGTTGTGAGCCCCGCTGGGGTGCCTGGCCAGCCTGGATGAGGGGCTGATGGCTATTTACAGGCTGGCCACAGCCCCCAGCTACCCAAGTTCCCAGTGAGGCTGGCTGGAAGCAGGTATCTGGGGTTTATTTATCTTCTATAATTGAAACTTTGTTGCCTTGAGTGGAGGCCATAGCTGGCCTAGGCAGGGGGACGCTTAGCTTGCTCCATCGCCAGGGCAACCAACCCTCTTGTTTGCTCTGGCTCTGTGGTTGCCGGCTGCCATCTTGGTTGGGTTAATTTGCATATAGTCACTCTGATTTGCAGGTGGGCATGGCTTGGGATGTAGTGGAGTGACACCAATTAGCATATTACTCTTTTATTAGATTATATAGCTGTGCTATAAATATCCTTATAATATTAGGTTTTGATTTTTGAATTATTTCTTCAGGATATTGTCTCATAAGTGAGATTTCCAGGTCAAAGTGTAGGCACTTGTATAAACCTTTGTATCATTCAGTAACTTCTGCCTGAATCCACCATTCACAGGGCCACCCAACAATTCCAATTGAGTTAATTTGTTCTCATAACTAAAATACTGTCATTTATGGTTTTAGAGAATTTTTAAACTTTTTAAAAACTTTCTTATCCAGAATTGAGAATTTGAATTTGTGCTAGTGGGATGACCAGATCTGTCAAGAAAAAGAAATATTAAATACTTATTTAAAATTAAGAATTTTATTTGCACCATATGGGCAGCCTGTGTGAGTTACCCAATAGCCTGTGGTCATCATACATGGGACTGAGTTCAGTCAGAGCCCCCTGAGCTGCCATCCTCCCATGTGCTTATCTGGGACTGGCTGATTTAGGGGTGTTTTCCTTTTTATTTGGTGAACTGAAATAATTTTTATTGTATTAAGATGGATTTTTAAATACTCATTCATTCATTCAACAAACATTTATTGACTAATCCCCATTTCCCAAGCATTGTATAAGCAATCTATACAGTTGTCCCAGGTTACATATGACTGGTTAAATATGACCTTTAGGCACACCTGGCCAAGTTCTGGCAAGCATAGTCTTCACATCCAACAGTGTACCATTTATACAAAAATTTAAAATTATGGACACAATTATTTATATGCTGGGTTCCGTACCTTCACAGGGGCTCAAGCTGTCAGCATAATATATCTCATTACAACCAGCACTAGGTATGGAAAGGATTGTTTTTCAAGACTATGAGTGCAAAACATCAATTAGTCATAGGAGAGAACAGTCAGTTGGCATGTGTTTGAGATTTTGCACCTTTGGGAGAGAGAGGAAATGTATTTACTTGATATTTTATAGCTGAATCGAATGCAAAAGGAGACAACAAAACTCAATTTGGGTTGTTGATTCTTTAATCAGCTTCTCAATTAACTGCAGATGCACACAGAGAACAGAACCAGCCAGGAAGGTGGTCTTTTCAATATGACGGCAATATTCACTGGGAGCATTACTGCACTTGGGCAGGAGGTTACAGAAATCATAGCTGCTTTCTCAGGCTTCCATCCCAGGAACTGCAGCTGCCCTGGATAAACTACCTCTCTTCGTGTCACTTTTGATTTCTTTCCTCAAACAAAAGAAAGGCCAGGTTCAACAAATATTGACTGAGCTCCCACCAAGTGTGGGGTTCTGGGGTGGAGACTGGAAGGGTTGTTATGTATGTAAAATTAAGGTGTTCCTGATGTTCTTATTTGCTTCTATAGAGGAATTATTAAATTGAGTGGTTTGAATTTTTGAGACATCTGGGAATGTGAATATGAACTAGTTTTATTAGATGATGACAAGGAATTGTCATTAATTGTATCAGCTATGACTATAGTACTCTGGTTTTTTAAAAGAAGTTTATATATTTTAAAAGGTATCCTGAAGTACACTAGGGTGAAAGGACACGACTTTGGCATCTGCTTTAGCATAGTGTAACCCAAGGTAGAAGGTAAAATAGATGAAGCAATGAAACAAGTATAGCCAAATCACAATTGCTATTCAAGCTGGGTGATGGACCAATGGGATTTCACTGTACATTTTTTTTGTTTCTGCATATTTTTAACAATTTTCCTAATAAAAGGAGTTTTTAAATGAATGGCTTAATTTGAACACAGGTATATTTCTCTTATTAGATTGATAGAATTTTGGAGGCAAATTCTCTGGAATGGCTAGTTAAAAAAATTAAGAGCAGCATTGTTTGATGTTATATGACTGCACATTGCTTGTGTTTTTTCTTTATTGATTAAGATATTACATATGTGTCCTTATTCCCCCCATTACCCTCTCACATTCAGTTCTCAAAGTTCAGCATTGCAGCCAGCCCTCTTAAAAAATAAGCCTTATTAGAGATATACAGGTGCAATAAATGCATGAATGACAGTTCAATATTGGTGGGAGTGAAGTGGATTAGGAAACATCAAATTTTACCAAATAAAGGATAACACTGAGACCGACTAGATACACTGAGACTGGCTAAAGGTGGAGACAAAGATTAGCTGTGGCTATATCCTTGTCTTTGCCTACAATGGCAGTATCATAACAATTATTAAATCACAGGGTAATTAACCTAAAAGATTCCCTTACTCAACAAGTGTATTTGTACATATAAATGGTGGTTCTTCACTTTGGCAAGAAACTGGCAAAAGAGTGAAAAAGTTAAAACCTCTTCAGCTGAGATGCAGTACATTACTCCTTTATAAAAAGTTATTGTTTCCCCTTTGATTTGGAATACTTTCTTTTCTCTCTGTAAATAACAGCATAGCTTCGTTTATCCAGCTGCAGCCTTCTGGAGTCTATAGATGGATTATCAGATGAGTTTGTTGGCACCTGAGTAACTAATTCTGTGTCCTAAGGGACCTCTTTTCTTTGAGATAACTCCCCACCCCCAATACAACTTTTACTCAACTGGGAAAGGATTTCTTTGAATAAGAAATAGCACCACTTATTGACAAGGATGAATCCTAACTAATGGGCATCTACAAATTACGCAAGCATCTCTAAGAAAAAAAAATCACTGTTCTAAAACATGGAATTAGATTGTACATTTTTTTTTTGCCCTGGACTACTGCACCTTTGCTGATCTGACAAGATATTCAAATGCAGTCTTCCCTTAACAAACTCCCAAGATTGTGCTGGCAGGCGAAAAAAGGCAGGTCCCTGGAACCATCCCTAATATTAAGGATCATTTCTAAATCCACAAATTGAGAAATCATGGAGTTTAACATAGAACTCAGGACTCTAAAACATTGTTCTTAGGAGTATTAAAGAAAGCTTGAATCTACATTTAAATTTAAATATGATATTTCAGTTTTGAGAAAACATTGTCACCTTTCCAATTGTTAAAAATACTTGATTTGTCATTGATTTCATTGAATATGGCCTGGTAGGTGTCTTTGGAAAGCAGTGGAAACTGCTGGGACCCAGTCACTTTAGGCACAGATGTGTTTGCCTTTTTTGAACTGGTATCTTCCAGAAATGTTGGCTGTGTCTGGTTTTATTAATTAAATCATATTACCCTCATCAACCTCTGTGATAAAGTTATAGCTGATTTCATGAATATCCTATGGCCACTAAGATGTAATATAAATTACATTTTAGAATGTGGCAATGGTTTCTACCTTTGTTTTTGTTTTTGCACAATAAAAAAAGTTACAAGGCTTTTTAAAAATCACATATTTTAAGACAAATTATTATTTTATAATAAATGATTAGAAATGTTGCTCTATTGCATATAAAGAAGGAGGTGTGCCTTGTGTGTTGCCTTAGTTGTGAAATGTATGCCTTGCTCAATGCTCCCTAGATAAATATTTTCTTTGAAAACTCAAAGCCTTTAGCTGACCCTTCTGTAAAGGGTTTATCTTTATAAGAAATCCCTTAACTGTTTGTTTTTTTAATCACCCTGTTCAAGGCTGCCACTAGTTAGTGTTTGCTCAGTATCCCTTTAAATTCAGTAGGGAGAAGACACCTGTCTTTCTGCATAGTTGAGACATTAGATACTGGCTGAAGGATTATTAACATAATTTATATGTATGTTTTACCTAATACGTTTTATTTAAGTGGGATCTACCTATATTAAAGATATCCATGACCATTATGACAATTACAATTTTCTTAATATTACTTTTTCTCCTCAATTTATCTCAACTTGTGGGGTACTTCCTTACTAGTAGTTATCTTTTTCATATAGTTATTTCTGAATAATAATGTAATTTAAGGCTTTAGACATTTCTTAGGGTAAAAAAGTTTAAGTTATATGTAATGGAAAGAAACATGCAAAATTCTTCAGGGTTAGTTCTCCAACATGTAAGTTAAAACAGTGTATTATATCCCTCTTTAGTGTTTACACTAGTCTTCCCCAACTGCACCCAATCTATATTTTCCTGAAAGTTTCCAACCTGGTTTTAATAAATTTAATTCAAACCTCGCTGAAAATAGCTTTAATTGGTGTTTATTTTAAAAATATTTACAACTGTGCTACAGCTAAAAAAAAGCAAAATAACTACTAAACAAATAAATTGGAAATGTAGGTACAACTGTAACATTGCCCATTTTTCCAAAGGGTATATTGTCTTGAATATCATATGGAAGCTAATCAATAATCCTCTGAATTCAGTTTCTCATTTTTTTCTTGAAAGTTTGAGCTTTGAAAAATTACAAAAGTAAATCAATGAAAAATGATAATCACAATCTAAAAAAGACTCTTAAAGAAAAATTCAGCAATGTAAATAGAACTAATTCATAGGAAACTTCTCTGTATCCCTAAAATATTATATTTTTCCATGTCCCAATGTTTGAAAAATTTAATATGAGTTTTTGTTTAAATATATTTTATTGATTTTATTTTTACAGAGAGGGAGGGAACGGGATAGAGAGTTAGAAATATCGATGAGATAGAAACATCGATTAGCTGCCTCCTGCACACCTCCTACCGGAGGTGTGCCCGCAACCAAGGTACTTGCCCTTAACTGGAATCGAACCTGGGACCTTTCAGTCCGCAGGCCAACGCTCTATCCACTGAGCCAAACTGGTTAGGGCTAATATGAGTTTTTATATGTGCTATGTAATGCTAAGCATCCAGATTAAAATTGAAAAATATATTTCTTAGCTGCACAAGAACAAACATTTGCAAATATCCATAGCATTGTCTGCTCCAGTCTATTGTGGTTATGAAGAAAGAGGCAATGTTACATAAACCAGTATGCCGACTATTCAATAATAACCCAGATTTAATTTCCTTCCTAATTAACATGATATTTATGAACTTGACAGTTGCTTTCAATGAAAACGCATATACAAAAGGCTTCTGGCTGAATTTTAAATGGAAACCTGAAGCATATTAGAATCAATCATTTGTCTAATGTTGGTAAATTCAATTTTTCTTTTATTTCTAAAATTTTATTCTACTTATAGCATGTCCTCTCCCTGTGAGTCTACAGGTACATTGTTAATAAATGCTTTTGCAAATATGGCTGTGCAAAGAACAAATGAATATTGATTAAACTGGATAATGTATTATTTTCTAGGATAAGTATATTAAATTAACTCTCAGTGAACAAGCAGCATGAATTAAGCTAATAATTTTTTAGAGCTGTAACTAGTTATGTTCACACTGAAGTTTGAAACAGTATTTTCACTGATTTTGCTCTTCTCTTTAATTATTATTTTTAAATGTATATAACTATTATACTTTCTTTAGATGAAAGTTGGAAATGGCAGATAAGTTGAAAAAAGTAAAGAGAGCAACTATCTCCTCATCACTCAGACACAAACATTATTAGAATTTGTGTTTTCTAGTTTCATTGTGGATGACACTAAGTTTGACTTATTAAACATTCACTCTTTTTTCTGCATTAGGCTTCAAACTTTAAAATAGATTCAGTTTCCCCCATTTTTATTGTTTACTTAGATTGCAAATACTTAATGCTGAGCAAAATCAATCATATTAGAAAACAAATAAAATTATTCTATATCTTCAAGCAGTGGTTTTAAGCTAATCTTGTTTGAGATTATTTATATGAGAGAATTTAAGGAAGTCTTTGAAAGTGTTTGTAACAATAAGAAGTAAGATAACAAATGGTTGAAGGTGGAGAGAGAATTTAAATTGCCTGATGGTTTGGTTACAGGTAATGTAAACATTCAATAACTGCTGTTAACATGATGTGCCATGTATCTGGCATGTGCCATCCAATTTTAACTTCACAATGCTAATAAACCTGTGAAGTGGGTAGTTTCCTGATTTTCAAATGGGTAAACAGAGGTTCAGAGAGTTTGAGTTACCCAGTGCCAGTGTCAGACAACTAAGTGACAATGTCACATTTTGAACTCAGGCAGTCTGACTCTTGAGTGTGCATTCAAACCTTTGCCATGTGGGTAGAAGGATATGATTCCAGGAAGTATTTTCAATGCCCTGAGCATGTTTTGGACAGGACCTTCAACTTTTGGACACTAATAAACCATAAAGCATAGGAGACCACAGAAAATACTTTACTGTCTTCAAAATCTACCCTATTATTACTCTACCAATTAATTATAAACCACAACCAAATACTATAATTTTTCTATACTTACCAGTCTTGAAAGAAATCCTATGTCAACTTGAGAATATCCAAGGTCTCTGGGTACCCCAGCCCCGCCCCTGTGGGAAAGCATGAGATTTGATTGGAAAGTCTATAAGGAGGATTCTCTAAAAGGTCAGAGGCCTCTGGGGGATCTTGCTGAAGGTGGCAGGTCTACCTTGACTTTTCCAAACAAGTCTGAGCCTCTGGGTGTTTTACTAGAGTATTTATGTTTAGACTTTAAAACATCCTTGTTTGAAAGACACTACAGATGCAGGTGTTTTCTCAAGGATGATTACCCTGCTGATAGTATCTAATAATTAATTTTAGTTCAAGCTGTTGTTACAATAAAAGCCTAAGGCAGCAAGTGAACAGGTGGCTATAGCCAAGAGGTCCCTTAACGTCTTTTTCACTGAAATATATGTCAGTAATCATCCATCATTCAGGGTCTGCTGGTCAGTCCCGGCAAAGTAGTGCCCCATGTGAAGAGTCAGGAATGCAATGAAATGTGATGGAACCCTCAAAAACGAAGAGGAAGAAAATGGAAGTAACAGTGCAATGAGTCATTGGAACTTGCTTGAGATTTCCAAATTTGAGGGAATTATTTCTCAGCTAAGGAATTCACTATCTCTGTTATGCTTCTTAAGAATGTAAATATGGCCCTGACTGGTTTGGCTCAGTGGATAGAGCATCAGCCTGTGGACTGAAAGGTCCCAGATTCGATTCCAGTCAAGGGCATGTACCTTGATTGTGGGCACATCCCCAGTGTGGGGTGTGCAGGAGGCAGCTGATCAATGTTTCTCTCTCATCGATGTTTCTAACTCTCTATCCCTCTCCCTTCCTCTCTGTAAAAAAATCAATAAAATATATTTTTTTAAAAAAATGCTTCCCTGCAGCCACTAACCACTTTCCACATATTAAAAAAAAAGAATGTAAATATGTTTTCCATTGGAAAAATAAGCCTATTTCTGAAAGTAAGGAAAAAAGGGTTTTTCCTGTATTTGCCTAGGAAGCAAATGTTTTATGTATATTATTAAAATTATTATGTTATGTTAATCAGGAAGTTGATTACTTTAAATGAATAGATTACTTAATACTGTTTAATAATAGTAATATATAATAATAATATAAGCTTTTAGTTTAATGTATTTGACTACCTTCCCAGGGTTTAAAATTTAAGATTTGTTTTCTCTCTTTATAAAGGAAAATTTTATGCTTAAGGTATATGGGAAGCTCTGTCAAATAAGGAAATAATAATTGTATTCTATTTATATATGCATATTAAATAAATGCTAATATGCTTTGATTTATAACTAATTGTTATAAGTTATAATGTTGTGGAATATTGTGTTTTGCAAAAAGGACAAGATTCCATGTCATTTATATTATTCTATAGAGTATCTAGATTTATAGAAGTTCTGGCAAGAAAAATCAGGAGAAAAATAATTTAATTATAGGACTAAATGAACTAAAAATAATTATAGTTTTGTTAACTATGGTTCTCATAGTAATATGTTTGCTTGCATGAATCTAATAAGAATCTGATTTCTTCATAACAGGACATAAGTCAATTTCCAATTGTAGTTTTAGTAACCAAAATTTACTGGAATTTCACGTTCCAAAGAGAGACATGCCAGGACTCTGGATGTCAGCAGAAAGCTGTGAGGAATGAAGATTGACTTTGAAGCCTATAAGCTCCTTGGATAAATAACCTGGTACCTTACTTGGTAACGTGGTTCATGGCAGTCTTTCCACATAAGGAACGAAGGTTGCTTTCCTAAGAGGTGGCATGAAAAAAACCTCAAGACAACTGTAGAGACCTCAACTTGAGAAATGCACCCTAATTCTGTAGGTATTGCAGGTAAAGCCTGATGACAACTGTGTGGCTTGGCTTTTTTTCCCTATGTGCAAACTTACTCATGAGATTCCAGCAAAACATCTTTATTTAAAAAATAGCCTATGTAATCAACTGTTATTCTTGTGTTCATACAAATAATCAGGCCAAATTATAACTAGACTTAATACAGTAAGTAAGTTAGTCTTTAATAAAAATGAGGGTGATTTTAGAGAGAAAAATTGTTTCAACAGGAAATTATTAGAAACTATTCTAACTTTTGCCTAATAATACTAAATTTTATAACAGTTTGTCTCCACCAGACTATAAGCCCTACTTACACCTAGGAAATACTACTTCTAGACACCATTGCCACCTCCTTCTGTGCCCAGGCCTCATCATCCCTCTGACAGAGAGCAAGGCTCTCTTGGCTCTGAGAGAAATCTTTGACCTGCCTCAGCACAAAGCAGTTACAGAAGAAACAGGCATCCCCTTTCCCTGAAAGAATTCAGAGCCAATATCCTTGAGGGGGATATAATAGGCAGTTAGAGAGACATGAGCAGAACAAGGATGATAGGCCAACTAGAGGAGAGATAGACCTTGAGAGATACTTCTCACCACTCCAACTGATCTGAAGTTAAGAATAAAGAAACCTGTGTAGAACTAACCTTTAATCATAACTAATTAGAAGGAATTTATAGTTTTCGTGTAATAGAAGGTATAGAGATAAAGGAAAAAGGTGAGTAGACAAACTGCAAGAGTATGTGTAAGTTACAGAAAGTATATATAAGTTGAAGAAAGTATATGTAAATTGTAAAAGATAGGTATAAGTTACAGAGGGTCTGTACAAGTAAAGAAAAACTAGAGTTGAGGAAGTAAAAACTGTAAAAATGGTTATAAAAAAAGAATATAACAGGAAGAAAAGAAATTAGAGTAAGAATACTTAATAATTGTGAAAGTTTTAAGAATGTTTATAAAAGTCATAGAAGGTTTATTAAAAGAAATATTAAAAGGAATTATAAGTATACTGATTAATAAATCTGATAGATCACCTGAATTAATCTGAAAAGTAATCATATTATTTTAATCTTAGAACACATATACCTATATGTGA
>PVJC01042250.1:0-15012 GCA_004026665.1 Murina feae
GGGGGGGGTGTGTCCCAAACGTTGAGTGAAGCGTTAACAGCAAACAGCTCTACAGATGACTAATACTCAGGGACAGATGGGGGGGCGGGGGGGGGCGTACACTTGAGACTGGAACAGTTAGTGCTTCAGTTTTTAAATATAAAACTGGTGGGTTTGTTTGGATAAACTCAAGATAAGGCAGAAATACTGATTTGTTCACTCTTGTTGCCAAACCCAAACCAATATTTACAAACCATTTTGCTGAACGAAGTTCCTTTCAGCTGACATCAGAGGCATATGCCACCGATTAGAGAACTGTGGTTCGTGCCCAGGCCCAATATTTGTTTTACTAAACAGGGCAACTTATTCCACACACATCTACAGGCAGCTCTGAAATATATGTATGTTCTTCAGGGAACCAAGGAAATACGAAACTGACTTGGAAGGAAATACGCCTGATGATCGTCCTTAGGAATTTCCTGCATCAATTGGGTTCTTCCCTCTACAGATGTTGGGGGTCAGGGAGGGACAGTCCCTATTTGACAGTCCCTAGGGGTGTCTGTCTTGTCTCCTAAGGTCAGAGTTGGCATGTACGTGGCCCTCCCTTCGTTCCCAGGCCTGGTACACCCCTAGGGCTTCAGCTGAAGTGAGGTTTGTCCCTTTCACGTTTCAGAATCAAGCCCTGTGAAATGGTCTTCAAAGCACTAGCAAAATGATAGCCATCTCCCTTCACACCATCCTCTGCAGGTGGAACCATGCAAAGAGGACTTAATTATGGCCTTAAAAATGGAAATGCGTGGTTAAGCCTGGTTTACAGCCCCCCCCCCCCCGCCCCTGTTTTACCCGCCCACCATGGTGGCAGAAAAAACTTCTGAGCCCTGCAGGGAACCGGCTGGGGATCGCGGAGGATGAAGATCTTAGCAGCAACTATGATCCATGTGAGTGGTGTTCCTGTCCCTGCCTTTCCCAGCCAACATGCAGAGCCCTTTTGGTGGTTATTCTTTAAAACACCACCAGCTTTGTTCATGCTGCTGTTTCCTGGAATCTGAATAAAAGAATGCCACAAGGCCGTTTTTGTATAACCTTGTTTCCTTTTAAAGAACTTGACAATCACATAGAATGGTAAGCTTCCATCAAGCCCACGTTCTTATACGTGTGCTAGCATTGCCTGAGTCAGTAGCATAGAGAACACACATGCACGTGTATAAGTGTGTAACAGCTACTAATAAACACATCTGTGTAAATGCATGCACACACACACCACGTTCTAATAATGCTAATTACCATTGGCCTAAAGAAAATCAAGCAGCAGGTTCACCAACAATGCTCTATTAGCATGTATTAGTTTTGCGCATGAATTCTGAATCTAAAGACACAGTTTGCAGCAAATAAATTAAAAAATACACGTGTCCATTTATATTTCATTTGCCATATGGAAGGCGTGGGTCTTACTGGTTTCCTCTCAGTGACCCCACACACCCTCCCACCTCCAGTGGAAATGGTTATCTCAGTGTATAGGGGAGGCAAAGGCTCAGACACAGGGTCCCACAGGTGCACTGTGATAGCAGTCAGGTTCCCCTAACTCCAATTTCCACAGTATTTTCACCACAAATAGAGAATAATTAAGTTAGTACACAAACTGAGCGAGGATGACCAGGAGCTGAGTTGCAGGCAGGGCATGAGGAATGCTGGAGTCTGAATAGGAAACTTGAAGCAGATGGAACAGGGACGTCTGGACTGAGAGAGCATGTTGAAAGCCTGGGGAGTTGGGTGGATATAAAATATCAGTGGCGGCCACGGGAAGGAAGGCCCGGAATCACGGAGGATTAAGACGTTGGCAGCAACCAATAACCCAAGTGGAAGAGCAGCATGCGCAGGGGCAGAGAGGAGGGACTCACTCCACACTAGCACATCGGCTGGACCACTGCCAGACCCACATGCTCGTCAAAGCTCAGCCTATTGTCACTGGCAAACAAGTACGAAACTGCTAAATCCCAACCCCCGCCTCATGGAAACACAGCTCACCTTGTCACCACAATGAATCGCGTCTATCTTTAGTCTCACGGGGGACACTTGCTTCTAAGCACCCCTTTCGTAAATGTCCCAGGTATCCCAAACTAGCCATCCCGATGAACAAAACATACAGCAGTCATTCTGAGGGTGTACATTTTCAAATGCATCTCGGAATGGTCCCTCCCAGTGAACATCAAGATAAAGCAGAATGAGGATAAAAAGAGCTACTGTTCCCATTAGATCGCGTGGTTTGCTGCTGTCCTCTCCTTCGATAATGTCACCTGGAGATGAAGTCTGCAGCTCTGACACACAGCGGAAACGTCCAACCATCCCACTGACCAGGGATGGCCCTCGGCGGCCTCGCTATTCGCAAACGCCACCTGCTCTTCCTGCCTGACTGTTGCTCTATCAAAACCAGCTACTTCACTTGGTATTCATGAATGGAGCATTCTTCTACCTAATGACAGACTTAGCAGAAAGACTCAGTAACTGTCTGACGGGAAGATGAATGTCTGACATAACCATGGCAGCTCCTGCTTACTATGTACTCACTATAAGCAGCTATTGTGCCTGGTAGTCTCATGAATGATCTACCACACAGGGTATTATTTACTCCCAATCTTCTACCTGGAAAGGATGGTTTAAAAGAGTTACTAAGTCATCCATGGTCACACAGCCAGTAAATAACTGAGCTGGAATCCATGCCGCAGCACACACATCTGAACCGTCATGCTCTCTCCTCCGTCCCTCAGTGCTTACGATATTATTGTCTGGCCTGGCCTGTGTAGCTCACTGGTTGAGCATCAACCTATGAACCTGGAGGTCACGGTTTGATTCCAGGCCGAACTGAATCCTGATAGGACAGAACGGTTGGTCTAGCACGGGTGGAGAACATCCGACCTGTGGGCCTCCTAAGGCCCTCAAAATCATTTGGTTGGGTCCTGCAACCGCAGGTGGGACTGGAAATTCAATAAATCTAGAAGCTTTTTTCACAGCAGCGTAAATTCATATTTCTATTAACACATTGCGGACCAGGAGTGTTATGGCTAGCTTTACCCAGTAGCCAGATAAGTTTCTATTGAACAAGTAAAAAAACATTGTATGTAAATGTTAAAGGCAGGCTTTAAAATTACCCATTGCATTTTGAAGTTATTTATTACATGTTCTTACAAGTTAATATCTTTTTTTTATTTATTGCTTAAAGTATTACAACAAATGATAGGTAAGTATTACAACAAATGATAGATAGATCTCCATTTAAAAGTTAATATCTTTTTAAAGTATGACACTTCGTAAAATACTGTGTAACATGGAGTGAGAATTCCTGCAATGTATTAAGTGAATTATATTAATTGAATGATGTTGTAAATATTCAAATGGCCCTTGGCAGAGAAAAGGTTCCCCACCCCTGGCTAGCAGGACACTCAGTAAAACGTCTTACAACTGTTACTGCTATGTGAAGCTCTCTAGTTCCACTCTCATGGGAAGGTGTTTCCTGCGTGGAAGCCCACACCATGTTGCTAAGTGTGTGAGGTAACGGCCAGAGGTTCAGCCAGGGCTTACTGGCCGCCTCATCTACTAGGTCAGTAATCTGAGGATATTAACAATGGTCAAAAGTCAAAAAACGGAGAACTTAAAGAAGATGAACTCTTCTGTAATTTCTCACGAGCTCGTCTCTGGTAGAGTTTCATGGTACTTGTAGTAAGGTAATAGGAACACTTGTAGTAATGTAATAGGAACACTTGAAAATGAAAAACTTAAATATGAAAGATCTACAGCGGTTTGAACGCCTCCATTTCTTCCAGGTAGAATGAGGCGCCACCTCACACAAAGACGAGAGATGAAGAAAGTATCAAACGTCCGAACTGACAGCCACAACCTTGACTCTCTGCGCAGAGAGAAGTGTGTCATGGAAACCCTGAAGCTGGGTGTGTTCGGCGCCCCCTTCCAGACCTCGGTGCACCCACGACACGCTGGCAGGGAGCCCAGAGCGAGGTGCGGCATGACGAACACCCACTGCAGGGGCGCCTCTCTTGACGAACTACAAGTTCACTGTCTTCACCCACCCCGTTCTACATCCAATGGCTGTTCTGAACAATCGGGCCTCAGACCCTTCAGACAGAAGCACAGATCAGATACGATCGTGAGGCCACAAAACTTTTCTCCGCAGTCAGCGCCCATGACTCCAGGGGACAGGACAAAAGCAGCTCAATCTCTCCATCGGATCTGCCGGTCTTTCCCTCGGAGCTGCCTGGCGCCTTCCCTGTAGGACTGCCCACATTGCTGAGTGGACACTGAGCCTCTGTTCCTGGCTCAGGACCCACTCCCGTCGGATGGCCAGCAGGCTGAGAGGCTTGCCTCTCTGAAAAACAACTTGCTGAGGAACCGCCCACATGGCCTGACATGTGATTTATCACATTTTCTTTTATGAACTTGTGCTGAGTGGACACGGGCCATGTCACAAGGCAGGCACTTCCATGCCTGGGAAACATGCTGTTTCCCCCACGTCTCTTGAATCGAGGAATGAAGGAGAGTCGCCCGTAGGAAAGCACAGACCCACCAAATGCATGCCTGGCTGGATTAATCTACAGTCTTTACCTCCCTCATGGCGTTCAGGGCTGGTTTTAAAGTAAAGTATTGCTTCCCAAGAGAAAGCATAACGTGCCTTGCGTGGGAAAGCACTTTGTGGTTTGCAAGGAAACTTTTTGAATAAGTCTGTGAGTTAGACAGCGTTGATGTACTCCTTACATTGGTTTTCAAATGCAGGAAATGAGGTGTGACCACGTTTACTCAGAGACCAAGGCAAGAACCTAAATGCAGATCTTAAAACAGGTGGGTCAAGGTCCCTCCTACTCAGCCCCACTACCTGGGGAGGCCATAAAGCCAAATGGTAAAGAGTGTGGCATCTGGATTCACACTCATCAGGTGAAAACTTTGGTTCTACCACTTACTGTTGTGAGTTTCACAAGTTCCTTAGCCTCTTTGCCTCAATTTCCTCATCTGAAAAATGGGAATATTAAGAATATTGCGCTAAAGATTACTTGAGGAAATATACCTTAAAATATCAAACAGATTTATCAGTAAATCCCTCCATAGATGTAACATGACCAGGTAGGGTGGTTATTTGTGAGCCTGTACAATATCAAAGCAACAAATCAGCCAATATCACCGTAATGTGAGGGAAAGTACTAGGCTCGAGTTGTGCTTTGTTGTCATCCTGGGAAGGATGCGTTCCTAAAAACTGAATATAAAAATCTTTAAAAATGTTGTATACCAAACTCTAACCAGAGAGAAGCAGGCCTTGAAGACAGCCTGCCGTGCTGTGGACAGCTCTGGCAGTGCACATGCAGCGAACAGCAGTCTGGGACCTAAAGGTGCCCCCCACCCCTCTCGACAGCCACCAAGCTCAGGACCCTCACATGAACTCTGCCAACATCCTGAATGAGCCTGGAAGCAGATTCTTCCTCATCCAAGCATCCAGAGGACGACACAGCCTGGTCAACACCTTAACTGCAGCCTGTGAGACCCTGGGCAGGGGGACCCTGTTCCCTTTCATATACAGGTTTTCCTCTGCTTGGGTGAATTTGAAGTGGAAAACCTGTATGAGACATGCCAGACTCCTCACTCACAGAACCTGGGAGATAATGTTTACTGTGTTTGTTTGTTAACGTCATAAGCCAACCATAGAGAGTATTTTATAAGTAAAGAAGGAAAAATTAAAAATTGGCCTGTCATCCTTCCATGCTAATACCATTATTTTGTTGGACATTCTCTCCCTGTCTTTCTGATTTACCGTGGAGTAAATCAGAGTAGTTGTACAATTTTACAGCTTGAATTTTTCACTTACATTATCCAGGTTCTCCCATGTTACAATGTACACATATATTCTTAACATTTATCATTTTTAATGGATGTAAAATTTTCTATCAAGAGATGGAACAAAGTTATTTAATCTGTTTACTATTATTAGACATTCCTGTGGCCTCCAAACTTCTACTATTATAAATAAAACACTATTATAAAAATAGGCATGTTATGGCTTTCTTTTTTTAAACCATATTTTATCCCCAAGGGGAGGCAATCTGGTAAAAATACAGTATGTCTCTGTAAACAGAACATATTATGTTTCTTTAAGCCAACTGAATGACACCAGAAATATCTGAAGTACCAGTTTTATCACATATTTTCGTTTTTAAAAACTAAGTAAAAAAATGGTGACTGGAAGTTTTAAATTACCAGAGCAAGTCTAAATGTTTTCCTGTACGCTTATTTGTTTCAACTTACTCATTCCTTTCAAAAATTACCTTCATCTGAGTTGCCTCCCATGTCTGAGACTCAGGTTCCTCATGTATAAACAGCAGACAACGCCATGTACTGCACACGACTGCCGTGAAAATCAAATACGAGCATTTTCATGAAAAACTGGGGAAGCCTGGCACCTACCAGTTGCTCGATTTTTAGCGAAATGAGTAAGTCAAAGAATAAGTGGTCAGTTCACACAACAATACAATGGCCAACAAAATTAACAGACATTCTAGAATCCAGGCATGAAACAGTGGTGGGGAGAAGTGCATCTTTCAAGACGACACCCGAAAGATGGAGTGTGCTGGCTGAAAAACGAAGTGGATGCCATTGCCGTCCTCGTAAACACCTGCCTACCTTGAACAACGGTAACCCAGAGGTGTTCAGCGTAACAACCTCCAGGAGCCTCGATGTGAAAGCAGTTCCATGTATGGCCCTTCCTGCCCGCCACTGATTGCCTCCCAACACCAAGGATGCCCAGGAGATTTCAATTCAGTTCACATCGGTTGACAATTTCCTCAGCCTTGGAAAGAGCCTGTCCCAGGCTCTGCTACTGGCTGTTATATATCCTTTTCTTACTTGAAGGAAAAACCATCCTATATGGTAATCCTATATAATAAAAGGGCAATATGCAAATTGACCCTAACAGCAGAACCACTGGGAATGACTGGTCACTATGACACACACTGACCACCAGGGGGCAGATGCTCAATGCAAGAGCTGCCCCCTGGTGGTCAGTGAGCTCCCACAGGGTGAGCTCTGCTCAGTCACAAGCCAGGCTGACGGCTGCCAGTACAGCAATGGTGGCAGGAGCCTCTCTCACCTCCTCAGCAGCGCTAAGGATGTCCAACTGCAGCTTAGGCCTGCTCCCCGGTGGCAAGTGGACATCCCCCAAGGGCTCCTGGGCTGCCAGAGGGATGTCTGATTGCCAGCTTTTGCCCAATCCCCCGGGGAGCGGGCCTAAGCCAGCAGGTGGACATCCTCCGAAGGGTTCCAGACTGCGAGAGGGCACAGGCTGGGCTGAGGGACCCCACCCCCCTGATGCACAAATTTTTGTGCACCGGGCCTCTAGTTATCTATATGATCAAAAGGGAAGCTGCTATGGAAAGCACTTATTAAGTTACAAACTTTGTGCATAACCAGATGGCATCATTACTATTGCATTGGGAGGTGCGTATACCATGAAAAGTTGGGTTTAGAACTCATAGGTCAAATGTCAAAGTTCAAGCAGCTCTAGAAGGGACTTACACGGGACACACACTTGGTCCAGATTTCAGATTCTGATGAAATAGCCTGCAGCCCTTGCTCACAGACAGCTGGTTTGCAGCCGGGGTGCCAACAATCCTCCGTTCCTCAGACTCTGTTCTGCTAACGTCAGTAACAGAGGTTGGGGGGGAACCTAAGAAAATGACCAGAAGTGCAATGCTACTTCTCTTCCCACCGGGGACCAGCTGTGGGGCCCGGGGGCCAAGGCCGCTGTCCGCAGGCGGGAGCCTCCCGAGGTGGCGGATTGCATCACCTTGGCAGCTGAGGCTCTGCAGCGGTTTATCATTTACTCGGAGGGAACAGATGGACAAACACTGGTCGGGTCCCTGACAGGCATCCAGAGAGGTGTCCTTGCTCCCTGCAGCGACATGGGGCGGAGCCATGAGGCAGGGCCCCGTCCCTTACGAAACAGAGAGGAGGGTGCCCTCTGGAACCCGCTCAGTGCGCACATCCTTGGGCGAGTCGGGCCCCAGGCGTTAGAGAAACGGCTCCTAATAAGAAACCAAAACCGCTCGTTTAAAAGTGAGAGCCACCGTGGCATGTCACGCACTCTTAGGAGCCGCTTTCTGTAAAGAAAATGTCAGTTTTCAAAAGGCAGCTTAGGGAACCACCAGAGGAAGAACAGAAAGGAGGCCTCATGGCTCAGTGGGTTAGAGGGTCGTCCTGACACCCAAGGCTGCAGGCTCGATCCCCGGTCAGGGCACACACAGGAACCAACCAGTGAATGCGCATGTAAGTGGGACAACATCTCTCTCTCCTCCTCCTCCCCCTCCTCTTCCTCCTCCTCCTCCTCCCTTCCTCCCTCCCTCCCATTCTCTCTAAAAAGTCAATAAACAAAAATTTTTAACAAGAAACATATGAAAAATAGCAATGACCTGATAATGACGAACACTCTTCATACTACAGTTAGGCCACCCTCTCAGCGGCAGGGCCAAGCAAGTCTAATTTTTTTGAACCTTAAAAGCACAGGGACAGCCAAGCTGCCGAATGACAATCCCCAGAGGTCTGAGGAGCGCAGAGGGCCGTGCCCAGGCATGGTGGCCGTGCCCTGACGTGGGGGATGCCCCGAATTCCCGTGGAAGTCGGATGGAGATGGCGCTGGGGCCAGGATGTTTCCCGATGCGGGAAGGAAGTTCTAACCATTCCAATGCTCAGTGTTCAAGTGTCTGCAACCAGGAGCATCCCACTGGAGAGTCACAGCGGGCACAGCTGGCAGGGCCCCTGGGAATCATTAGTCCAACCCTCGCCTTTCACAGCAGGCAACACAGCCCCGAGATGGCTCCAGGTCTCGCTGTGACCGAGACGACCCGAGGAATCCAGGAGAGAGGATGGAAGTCAGGCCTGTGTGTGTCACCCACGTCTCCCCGACCTCACTTGCACCTGCTCATCCTAACTAAGCAGAGAGTCGCCTAAGCAACCAAGAGCAAACGTGCATCCTGGAGAAAACCGTACAGCACTTTCTTTACCCCAGACACATGCCCTGCTCAAACAGCCAGGGGCCCAGCGCTCAGCGCCACCTCCCGGGCTTCCCCTCAAGGGCCCGCACGGGCTTCCCGGGTCCCCAGGACACACGCCCTCCCTTCGCGCTCGGCTCCGGTTCCCATGAGAACCAGGAGCGCTGACTGTGCCAACAGATTCCTCCTCGGACCCTGACGCTCGCAAGGAGCCCGGGCAGTCAACGCAGCTGGTTTTGCTTGAAATGCAGAATTTCTGCTCATCAGCTTACGGCTTGTTTGGCCCCATGGAGGATCCTTCTGTGGTACATACTCTGTCGTCGTCGTGTCCTTTTCTGTAGGTCGTCTGTGTGTGTCTCCTGGTGCCCATGACTGTGGGGTGAGTGGGTGTCATTTAGCTGTGGGCACGTTGCCAGGGGTGCTGCTGTTTAGAATGGGGATCGGGACCCCCCCCCCAGTATTCTCCCTTCTATGGGCCTGTCAGCCAGTCGGATTCAGCTTATGGACCTCATCCCTGTTCCAGAGCCATGGGCTGTCGCTTTACCCGTAGGATTGCTTTATGCGAAGCAAACTAATATTAGGAAGGAAGAGTACCTGCTGCTAACCAAGTCCCTGTGAACGAAAACTAAAACAGAGTCGCTGCAATCGGATATTCTTCCCAACGTAACCTGCCAGTGTAAAGAGCAGCCCTGTAGAGACACGACTTTAACATGCAAAGACTGCCTTGTTCCGTTTCGGCACAGAAATATGCGCCTGCCCTTTTTTTCACAGCTGCGCACAGGAAGTGGCTTACCTTCCAGCATCTTCTGCAGGCTGTTCCTCATGACGTGGATGTTCTCTATCCCGATGAACTGGAACTTGATGTTGGAGTAATTGTCCTCATTCTCGTAGCCTTTCCCCGCCGCGCGGTTTGCCATGGCGTTCAGCTGCAGCGGTGGGCAACACAGAACAGTCCCCCGTGACACCCAGGACAGGCACCGCCAGCGCGCGTCACGGCTGCCCCGGGCAACAGTCACCACGAGGTGCGGAGACGGAACACGTTTTACATCACGGGAACTCTGCCCTACGCCGTGTAGCTTCAGACCCGCAGGCTGAGCTTGTTCCTGACAACCTACGTGTGTCGCCATGGGGGACGTTTTCTGAGCCGGGAAGAAGCGTTCGTTCTACGGATTCACATTCTACAGATAAACTGCCTCTCGCAGTTCCCTGCCCCCATCTAATCCCAAACATTATAACCTGTGATGGGCAGAAGAGTGCGGACAGACACGATGTCAGTGTGAGGCTCTGCGGGTTAAATGAGTACATCCTCCAGCCTCACGCTGCCAGGAAGTACATCATCAAACAGGAACGGCTGCATCGTTCTAATTCGCCCACAAGAATCCCCGAGACGGCCACTTAAACCTTGAGCAGAACCACTGAGTGCAATGAAGAGAGGGAGTGCATACACAATCTGCAGAGGCATGTCCTCTGGCCACCTTACTTCCATCCGGGGGCCTGTTAAGGGGCTGTGACCACTTTTATTACCATAATTCTATATCTGAGAAGAGAGAATTTCCCAGTGCAAACAGTTTAATGATCATGGATTTTCAGGAAATTTATTAAGTACAGACTGCGCCCTTGTCCTGTGTAACTAAAGTCAAGAAGGGGACAGGTCTTGCCTGAGCTTGGAAATACACAGATTTCTAGAATACCTGCTGTCTGGCTGAGTAATCCCATCCTAGGAAACACATTCACTAGCCACTGTCTTCCTCTGCCCACTCAGGACAGGCGGCTGTCCCAGGCAAGGAACTGACACCAGGGACTCACCACCAGAGACAACATCCGTTTTTAGGACCACAAAGCTGTACTGAGAGGACATCAATATATACTTCTCAAAGAGTGAAGTTTAAAAAGCCAAGTCAAAAGACATACATATTCTTTGACCCAGGTCTCCTGTTTACGAGAATCTGACGCAACTGAAAGATCAGCACATAAAGATACACGTCCAAGAATATTTATCGCAACTCTATATAATAGCAAAAAGCTGAAAATCTATGAATATCTCAATAGGACAATGATTACTCACAGGACTAAGAGAAACATAGGTTATCTATCTACCTCCGTATCTATCAACAGAGACAGACGGACAGACGTGGAATTGGCCCATGACATGTTACCATGTTAAGTGAAAAGGGTAAGCCACAAAATAATATTCTACAAGTATCCCACCTTTTGAAAAATAAACCAACCTACAGAGAAGTGTTTATGTTTATGCAGGTTTGAGTCAGCAGAATTAAAGTGTATGGAAGACTGTATCCAATTGGGCAGAAGTTACAGCAGAAAGATAGAGATGGCACGTGATGGGGGGTCCCTACCCACATCGTCTCCAGGACTGTCTTCCTATGTGGACTGAATCGTATTAAATTCCAATCTGTAGTGAAATAATAGTCCTGAAAATAATTTGTTTCAGTGCGGGGAAAAAAAAAATCACTACTACCTCAGAGGCATCTGTAGTCCTTGTTACTGAGAAGCTGTAGGAGGCTCGTCATTTAAATAACGGAAGTCAAGCATTTTAGAAGTGAAATGTAACCCGGTGGCAGACACGTCCCCTTTCCACGGTGGCCCTGCTCCGTGATGCAGCTCATGCGAGTGACATCAGCTGGGGCATGTCAGCCCCTCAGCCCCCCTCTTCCAATGCACTAAAGATTGTCCCCCTTCTCCCAGGCCTTATAGGAATACAGGGTTTGGCCTTAATCAAGAAAAAAAATTAACATGTTATTTTTAAGACTGCGTATGTTCATGCTTTAAAATGTGTAAATATTCTGAGGGGGAACGTTTCTTCGTGTGATTATTTTCCAAAGCCACTGGCTTGGCCTTCATGGCGAGCCTCATGAAATAAAATGACTCCCAGGGCCATGTGAGCATCCCCCTGCTACTGAACCTTAGTGCTATTCCCTCTCGGGAATAATTCAGGTTAAGCGTGCTCACCTCATGTCGCAGAGATACACTTCGCAAACAGTGTAAGGAATAAACCCAAATACTATTATAATTATTGTTATGATAACCTATAATCAGGAGTCTTCTGCTCACACTTTTATGTAGCTGACCACCTATAACCTGGGAGAATTTATTGGTGGTCTTCTTTTAGAAGCCAAGAAGCAACACAGATGGCCTCTCGAAAGTCCATGGTGCTTCTCACAGTGAACAGAAGGTGGCGCTCTTTAGCCTCCCACCCAAAGTGTACTTTCTCAAGGTTTCTACATATTTCATAGGACCTAATATGATAATGTGGCAACAGCTGACCCTCAAAGCAGTTTTAAAATTAATAAAAATTCAGGAAGCTATCTTGGACCACTGGACCAATTATACATATAATTATATAAATATATTACACATATTCAGATTAAATGTCCCTTATATAACAAAACACTATTAGTAAATCTAATTGGTCTCCCATCCCTTTGGGTGAAAACTTCATTTCACACCTCTCTCCCTCCCTCTCTCTCTCTCTCTCTCTCTTTCCTGCTCCTCTCCTTCCCTTTCACTCACTCCAAAAATCAATGGAAAAAATATCCTCCGGTGAGGATTTTTTAATAAGCAACAAAAAACACAAAGGAAAACCTACTTATTTCAGCTCCTAAAAATTCCCAAGTAGATAAAACAATGAAAGTAACTACATTTGAGTTTCAATTTATGCTTAAGAAACACGGCCGACAAATGAAAAGTGGAACTGGCGAGACGTACCCTGTTCCTAACCTAAGACCACCCGGCTGTTTGATAATCTCAGCATCGTTACATTCAGAAAAGCTCCTCAATGAAACAAAAGGAACCTACTCATTCCTCAACAAGCACTTAATGAACACCTACTGTGTGCCAGGCAATGAGCACAATAAGAAGATGAGCAAGAAGCTGTTCTACCACCATAAGCTCATCGCTGAGTGGAAGGGAAAGCTCAGAGCCCCACACAGCAGGGCTGGGCAGGAGCTGAGTGATGGAGGCAATGGCGGCAGCAGGAGCTCCAATCGGGAGCCGCCCCACATGGCCTACGGGATCAGGGGGAATGTGTCATGAAAGAAGGAAGATTTGAGACGGTCAGTAATAACCTGGAGGGATGGAGAGAAAGGGATAGGCATTCCAGACAAAACCTGAGGACGACAGGGGGTGGGAGTCGAAACCAAAGGAGCAGGTGGCTATTGTGAGCCAGCCCGTGGCAGCGAGGTGGGAGGGGCATGCATGGTGGCAACACCCAGGGAAGAAGCTGGAAAACCTTTACGGAGCCTTACACACAGGCCCAATGAAGATGCGTAGTCTTTACCTATGGCCCTGGAGAGCAACGGAAGGCTTCTAAGTGGATTTAATTGAAAACTCTGCACCTTAGTGTCCATGACAGCAAGACCCACTGGAATGGGGTGGAGGGCACGAGCTCCGGGAGCTGGTGGCCTGTCCATGTCCTCCCCTTGGCACAGGACAGGCACTCAGGGAAGAGCTAAGACTGGCTCACCCCCCCAAATAAATATCAACAGTGGAATGACACTGGCAGGTGAACAGTCTAAACGTGTAAAGAAAAAGAACCGAATTTGTCCCCTGACCTTAACCTATCAAACATATCAAAACCATAAAAGCTTCATCAATGAGTGTCTTGCTGTCAAGTTCAAGGTCAGCCTGGTCACTGTCTTCGTCTCGGAGTCTCAGGTTTCAGCTGAGCACATTCGACACCTGAATCATAACAGGAGCTGGTCCTCCACGGTTGGGAATGGGGAACAGAGCTGACCTTGGCAGGAGGGCTGGGTGTCAAGTGACTGTCCTTTTCTCTCCCTCCCTCCGTAACTGCGGAGGTGCAGAACCGTACGCCATGCCATAAACATGAAAACACGGGACGAGTTCATCTCCTGCCATGACCGTCCGTAACCGCAGGTGGAAATCCTCCCCTCTCACCCCTAAGGACATCCCAGCAGAATGAAGAGCTTTCAGATTACACTCAGTAAACCTCAGTCCAGCTACCCTAAAGCTCCCATCCCATATGTAACGCACAGTGATCCTGCCCTCATGACAGGCCATTCGGACTGGGGAGGGGTCTGCCCTGGTGCACGCCCCTCCCCACCCCCACCCCCCATCCCCACCCCCGCCTTTTCTTCTTTCTTCTATGGCTTGGCCTGTGTCCTGGGAACGGGGGACTGTGGAGGAGTGATAAGAGGTCAACATGTCTTTATGAAGCTGGACAAGACTGCAATTCTCTCTCCATTGGTAGTCACTGCTTTCTGGTTAACACTCCTGACCATCACTGCCCTCCCTGGCATAGGAGGCCCAGGGCTGAGTCTCCTAGGGCATGGCCATGTATGTGGGATCCTGGGGTAGGAGGTGCACAGTTCGAGAACACGGGAGATCCACGCTGCCTTGAGTCCATCCTAGCGTCTCATTTGCCGCTGCCCCCATCGGTAACAGACGCGGACTCAGTCTCCGGGCCACCAAGGGAGCCTAACACACTCTGAACCAAGATGGGCAGACATGGCCTTGAAAAGGATGAACGCTCTCAGCAAGCAGAGTAACCCTCATGTGAAGCATGTGTGTGTGTGCGGGGAAACATGCTGAGAGGCCGCACCTGTAGCGACACCAATTTTCTTTAATGGATCAGCATGAAACATCTTATCGCGGAGAGGAAACACACTTAGTGCTAAATATACCCTTCCAATCAAATCCTTTGGATTAATTTATTTTAAATCTGGCCTATGCCTGCCTCAACAGCTGCCACATTTCCTGGAAGGTTTACATAACACAGTATATACACTTGGCTCACTGCCCCTTAAGCGAGTAGGCAAATCTGTTTGCCTTCATTTAAATCTGGGAAAACAGTGTAGGAGAAGGGCGCCCCAATTCAGTGAAGTCCCTGTCTCTCCTTCCTTTTCTATTTTGTCTTCAGTGTACGTGTCTGGGAAGCAGACATCCATGAAGTCTCTCCTGACCCTTAGGGAGATCAGAACAGCTGTCCTTGCCTGGCTGGTGTGGCTCAGTGGTTGAGCAT
>PVJC01042251.1:0-14985 GCA_004026665.1 Murina feae
GGCAGGGGGGCATGGCCTGAGGTCCCCCATCAAGCCCTGCTGGGCAGAGGGAGTGGCCTGTGATCCCCCAGCCTGGCGCCGGGGCAGGGGGCACAGCCTGAGGTCCCGTGGCCTGGTGCTGAGGTGGAGGGCATGGCCTGAGGTCCCCTGGCCCAGCACCAGGTTGGAGGGCACACCTTGAGGGCCCCTGTCAAGTCCCGCTGGGTGGGGGGCACAGCCTCAGGTCCCCTGGCCTGGGGCCAGGGCGGGAGGCATGGCCTGAGGTCCCCTGGCCTGGCACCAGGGAAGAGGGTGCAGCCTGCGTTCCTCTGCCCTGGTGCCAGGGCAGGGTGAGCAGCCTGAGGTCTCCTGTCAAGCCCTGCGGGTGGAAGGCACGACCTGAGGTCCCCTGTCGAGCCCCATTGCAGGAGGTGGGTGGGCGCACAGCCTCAGGTCCCTGCTGATTGCTCCTTAAGGCTCGTTATGGGAACTTAGCCTCAGCTGTGGGTGCAAATTGACCAGAGTGATGGTCAATTTGCATATTCCCTCTTTATTATATAGGATAGGATTGTATTTTTAATAAAAACCATGTTTTCTTAAACAAAAATTAGCCATGTGTATACTCCATTCTAAACTTGGATTTTTTTTTTCCATTTAACAGTAAAATTTGGCTATATCTCTCCTTGTCTACACAGATAATATAAATGTAACTGAGTTAAAAACATTTTTGAATAGTTAACTCACATGGTTTGCAAAAACACCAAAAAATAGAAAAAGGTACACAATGTAAAGTCTTCTTCAGATCTTCATCTAAAGCAGCTTAGCTCATACATGTTATTCTACATCTTTTTTTTTTTTTTTTTTTTTTTTTTTTTTTTTTTTTTTTGCTTAAAAGTATATCCTAAAGATCTTTTTATATCACTTCCTAGAGGACTTCTTTGTTCTTTGTATAATCTGTAGTCATTATGTAGATCAACCATATTTATATAATCAGTCCTCTATTAGTGGACATCAGCTTAGTTTCTTGCCTAGTCTGTATAATATTCTGATGTGTCAGTTTACCCTGGTTTAGTTCTATTGGTGGATCTGAAAGTTATTTGCTAGAGTAGTTGATGCTGCAGTGACAGCTTATCTTTTTCCCACTTACCAGAGTATTTTCAAGATCTTTTTGTATTCCCACACATGGTCTCCCGTGGGGCTCATTTCCCCATTGGAGCACTTTTAGCAGTGCTAGAGTAACTAGTTTACATATCTACATGTTTTGTGGGAATATAGTTGTATTTATTTCTAAAAGCATAACTTCTGGGTCAAAGATATATTTTTAAATTTTTATATCTACCACTAAGAGTGCACTCCAAAGAGATTGCAGCAGTTTAACATGTCACCATCCGTGACAATGTTCCCTAGACTCTGTCCCACCTGAGCGTGAGGTTCTGTCAGTGTGTGGCAGTTTGGAACCCCAAGCCTTGACTCTTGCTTCAACCACATCATCTCTACTTCTGTTTTTAAGATTCCATATGCAATTTCCTCTGTTCAAAAGACGCCATAAATTTTTTAAAGGTTTGGGTTGAGAAGTTGGAACAGGTGTAAAAATCCGTGATCTGAAGGAAGCCGGGGGAGGACACTTTTGTCAGATCTCGTGTTCTCAACATTCACAAAACAAAAAGGACATAACGGCCTTCCAGGTAGAGAGAACAGTAGTCCATTTCAACCAATAGGTGGAGCCTTGGGGATGACAACAAGGAGATGTGTCAGATAAGGCTACAAAAATGGCAACTCTGAGTAATGCCATGCCTAAAGACTGGGTCAGTGGGTCTTGGACTGGTACCAGGACTTTTATTTTTTTTACAAACACACACACAATTTTATTTAACAGAGACTCCTCCCCCCACCCCCTAAATGCAGAATTTGGCAAGGGCTAGACAGTTAATAGCTAGCAGAGACAACACTTAAATAGATGTTTGTTTAAACAAAGAGCTAGACTTGACAAAGAACACATGGGTTTGAATCCCATGTCCACCAATAATTCATGTGACCTTGATATAGTCACCATCTCTAGCCTCAGTTTCCTCATCTGTATAAAGGGAACAGTGATACTGCCTCTGTCATAGGCAATGTGTATGTACATAGCATAGTGTCTGACACAGCAACCACTCATTAGCTCCTACTCTTTTTATACTACCCCATTTTCCTTAAAATGAGAATTAGTAAAATTGATCTTTCGACCTAATTCTGCCACAACTAAGGTCTTATGACTTTCAAGAAGCACTGACCTTCAGTTTTTCATCTGTAAAATGGAGATAATTTTTTCCCAGCATTGTAATTGTGGCACGAGGACTTTTAGCAAGATTAACAGGACTACACTTGCCTCTTCAACACAGGCCCTGTCGTTAGTAGATTTGTCACATAGTTTGGTGGCCATAAGGAAGGTTAATTCCCATGATGTGTATTTTCATGTTAGAACAAAGGTGACCTGGGCCATTTATATTCAGGTGAAGAGACATGGCAGAGACCATGCTACAGGTATTGGTGCAGGATTTAGTCTGGAAAATGTTTGCTTGTCTGCTTTGAGTTGTCTTGAGCTGTGTAGGCACTTTGAAGTGACATATAGGAAGGACTGTATAGAGCTTGCCCTGTGAGCATGGAGGTGGGTGTTGAGAAAACTCCTTGGGAGAAAGGGCTTTCATTTTGTAAAAGGGCAGATCGCAAGGAAAGAATACCACATCTTGTACTTTAAATCAGGAACCTGAACTTTACTTTGCTTCATTCTGCTGTCTGATTCCAGGTTTTGAGCTTAATTGTAAACCTTTATCCTGTGCCCAAAGTAATCTTTCTGAAACAGTTCTGAAAACCAGGACACTTCTATATTTGAAACAGGTCAGAGGCTCTGCTCTACCATCGGCATGAAGATCTAACTCCTAAGGTGACAGGGAGACCCTCACGTGCTGAAGGCAGGAGCCGTGTCTCCATCTCACCCCAGCCCAGCATAGTGCCTGGCATCTTGGAGTGAGACCCCTGTTCATTTGTGCTCACTATGGAGTAAACACACTAACCCGCTTAATTCCTCGGAACAGCCCTGTGCACTGTAGTATCTTATCATGGCCTTCCCTTTTTGATAGTAAATGGTAGAACTGAAATAGCCTGCCTTCCAAAACAGGATCTTAACCGCTAAACTTCAGCTGTTCAGTAGGGACTCAGTAAAGAGTTACTGAATGTATTTGGCCACTGCCTGGCTCTCCAGCTATGCTGAAATCACTTCCCTCTCGTCCTTTATGCTTCAGCCAGTCTGACCTTGTGTTCTCTTACTGCCATATTTGTACACAAACAACACTTCTCTTTATGGCTCCCTCCCTCTCCCCAAACTTGACTCATTTTGTTTAGGACTTGACTTGCAGGTCCCCACCTTTCAGAGAATCTTGTTCCTCTGTAGGCACTCATACTCAATTAAGATAGTGTGCTTATCTGGTTCCCCACTAGGCCCTGACCTTTGTTAGGCCCAGATCACCATAGACATTCGCATCAGGAAGAGCAGAAACTTGGAGAACATGTGTCAAACCAACGAGTGAATTCATTTGTAGAGCTGGAGTTGACTGCGTGGCTTTCTTTCCATCTGTTATCTTCACAGACTGCTCTTGAGTTGAGGATGGACAGGATTGCCTATTCCTTCATCTTTGTCTCAGGCTAGGCACAAGGCTTAAATAATTGGGACTTCCTAAGATAGCATGCTTCATAGCCACCAGCCTTTGGGTCTTGAACAAGGACATTTGGGGGCACATTCTCTGAGCTGTTCCCTAGTGCTGCCCATTGTATCTGTATATTGAGAGGTGGGGTTACAGCTAAATCAGGGAAGCTGGCTGTATTTCTTCTCTCTGCATCTGCTCTCTCCAACTTGTGGTTCCCAGTGCCTTCAGCTGAGCATTGGCTTAAGGTTCTCTTCCTTTGGCTTTTTCTTCTAGGACTTTGAATGTGGAAATGACGTAGAACTTTCCTTCACCAAGAATGGGAAGTGGATGGGCATTGCTTTCCGAATTCAGAAGGAGGCTTTGGGGGGCCAGGCCCTCTACCCTCATGTCCTGGTGAAGAATTGTGCAGTGGAGTTCAACTTCGGGCAGAGGGCAGAGCCCTACTGTTCGGTACTTCCTGGCTTTACATTCATCCAGCATCTTCCCCTGAGTGAGCGGATCCGGGGCACTGTCGGACCAAAGACCAAGGCAGAGTGTGAGGTGAGTGGGCTTGAAAAATTAAATTAATGGCTGTCTCTCCTGGGCCACCTTACTGCTAAGGTAGAGAAGAGACATGGCAGCTGGGGTGGTGAAAGCAAACCACCTTCTTGAGTGAGTAATCTTATAGAAAGGGCCCTCTTCCTCCTAATTCCTCGGGACTGGACCAAGTTGAAAGCTGCTGTGAGAGTGACATGAGGGCTGTGGGTAAGGTTTAAGCCGAGGAGAGAGAGGATATGATAAGAGACTTAAATCTTGGCAAGGTTCCAGAGGGAAATTGCCACACTGCTTCTTGGTTGAGGTCAGAATCTTGGAATAGGAGAACAGGATATGAAGGCACTTCCAGGTGAGTGTTCTTCAAGGAGGTTGTGCAGCTTCTCATACTGACTTGAAACCGTCTAAGAACAAAAATGACAATTGGCCTTGGAAATGATTTGGCTGCAGAAGCTGTACTGGTGATCTTTATTCTAAAACTTTTTTCTGATATATAAGTGACTATGTTTATTCTAGAAAATTAAAGTTTCTCATTCCACCAGTCATAAATAAGTTTACTTCCAAAGTTTTAGATTTCATCCTGTTCTTTTTGCTGTGCTAAGTGTTTATTTCATACACAGACACATTTATAATTGAGATCTTAATGGTATAAGCATTTTGATATTTGACCCTTTTCACTTAACATTTGTAAATACCTATGTTTACCATTTCTTTCTTTTTTAAAAAAAATTTTTTTTTTTTATTTTTTACAGAGAGGTAGAGAGGGATAGAGAGTTAGAAACATCGATGAGAGAGAAATATCGATCAGCTGCCTCCTGCACACCTCCCACTGGGGATGTGCCCGCAACCAAGGGACATGCCCTTAACCGGAATTGAACCTGGGACTTTTCAGTCCACAGGCCGACGTTCCATCCACTGAGCCAAACTGGTTGGGGCTAAAATTTCTCTCTTATTGGGCGTTAGGTTGCGACTGGTTTTTGCAAATACTGAATGTACTGATTAGATATGATGCTTGTTTTTGTACATACATTTTGTCCCCATCTCAAACTCCAGGAAGGGTGCACCACTTTCTGTGCCCCCTCTTGTGTCCATTCCCAATGCATGGCCTTCCCTGTCACAGGCCACTGAATTCTAAACAAAAATGTAAGTGCTCATAATAGCTCTTGGTTTTGTATTTGTCCCATACCAGGCCTAAGAGGATTTGATGAGCTTCATCTCTTTGAATCCTGACAACACTGAGGTAGAAGCTATTGCTTTCATTTCCTAGAGATGGCCATGAGATTTAGAGTCACCCAAATGGTCTCCAGCGAGTCAGGGTGGTGCCTGCTTCAGTGCCTTTCCATCATATTCTTACAGATTCTGATGATGGTGGGCCTTCCTGCTGCCGGTAAGACCACATGGGCCATCAAACATGCAGCCTCCAACCCCTCCAAGAAGTACAACATACTGGGTACCAATGCCATCATGGATAAGATGCGGGTAAGGGCAGCCCCTGGTCTTTCCTTAGCCACCTCCCTCATCCCACCCCCCTGTGCTGACCTACAACCAGGACCATGCACCCCTCACCACCCCCTACCCACAGGTGATGGGCCTACGTCGGCAGCGGAACTATGCTGGCCGCTGGGACGTCCTGATCCAGCAGGCCACCCAGTGCCTCAACCGCCTCATCCAGATCGCTGCCCGCAAGAAACGCAACTATATCCTAGATCAGGTACTTACTGATGACCATCATGCTCCTAGAGAGGGAAGAAGCCTATTGAGTATTTGGATATTGTCCTCTTGTCCTTTTATTTTTCACCATAATGCTCGTGGACTGCAGTGCTGGTAAGGGAGTCAGCCATACATGACAGCACAGTCTCAGGCTCTTAGTACAGCTCTCTGGGCCCTGTATGTGGGTGGGGTCAGGGGCCATGATCCAGGCCTAGCCCATGTTGTTAGCAGTTTAAGAGAACATTATCAGGTAAGAGCCATTTAATGAAATGGAAAGGGCGTGGGTTTCTGAGCCGGATAGACCTGGCCTTAAATCCCAACTCTTATGCTAGCTGAGTGTCTGCAGACAGCTGGCTTCATCTTTCAAATCTCAGTCTCCTCGTCTGTAAAATTGAGATTATAATGGTGCCCATCCCTAACACAGGGCCTGGCACATAGTAACTAGAAATTACTGTTAATTACTCTACAGAATAGGTATGTCCCAGTTGCTCGTAGTATGTTTTATGACTGTCAGGTACATAATATCTAAATCACATATTTTATACTGTGTTTAAATTAAGAGCAGGGTTCTTCATATCAGGTGATCGGGGAATCTTTGAAATTAAACACAATTTTGTATGCAGGTGCAAGGATGTTATTTTAAAAAACAAAAAAGCTAGACAGTTTTGATTTAGAATGGGAAGATTATCTCTGGCTTTCAACATTCCCAAAAGTATAATTGACCCAAACATAGTTAAGAATCCCTGTCTCAGGGTAATGAGTTTCTCATGTTTACCACCTATGAGACATTATTCTGGACATGTGTCCTGAGGGTACTAAATCCTGTATTTGGAGATCTGTGAACAAGCCTCTGTTTCCTTAAGCCTTGCATTCATGCTTTCTTAAAAACCTGTGAATGTGCAAATACGTAAGAGGAATAGTACCCCTGCCCTGGCCGCCTTGCTGGAGTGCCTTCCCTGTGTGCCAGTACTTGGTTACGGGTTCCGCGGCCTCCTGGTGAGGGTGGGGCCGGGGGTGGCATTGGAGAGTCCAGGGGACCAATTAGCCTGTGCATGGGAGTTGGCATCTTATGCAAAACAGCTGAGCGGGAGCTTGGGGTCATAAACATGTGGAGATGTGGGAGAGTGGTATGTGCGCTCAGAGTATGGAAGCTCTCCACCCCTTCTCAAATAACTTTGCCTTCTGGCTGGTCCTGAGATACATCCTTTCATAATAAACTAATGACCTACGTTTATAGTTAAAGAAATGATGCCTTATATCCAACATTTGAAAGGAGTACATAGTAAGAACTTGGTTCTTAAAGACAAAAAGAAAAAAGGCTATTGGCTGGTGATAGTTCTTGAGAGACAAATTAATTTATAATTTTTAAATCCTCATTCAGGGATTTATTTGTTGATTTTATTGTTTTCATTTTTATTGTTGAACTTATTACATATGTTTGTTGACTTGAGAGATAAGAAGGGAGATGATGAGAAACATTGATGTGAGAGAAACATGGATATGTTGCCTCCCACACATTCTCTGACCAGGGATCAAACCCACAACCTAAGTATGTGAACTGACTGGAAATCAAACCCACAACCTTTTGGTGTACAGGCAATAGCTGCAACCAACGAGCCACACTGGCCAGGCCTAGACAAATTAATTTAAATGGTCTTGCCAGGCATTAGGTGTTGGGAGTGGACATCTGCTGTGTGCTGATGGAACAGCCATGCTAAGAAAACGGAAAGTTGATCAAGGCTGGGCCATCCCCTGGCCCTCTTCTTTGAGGGTGGACATGTGACATTTGCTCTGGGTTCTGCAACCATTGGATTGATCCTTTAAAGACTCACATTTGTGAAGAAGACAGTAAATGATCCCCTGATACTAAATTTTGATGCAAACAACTAATTGGACTAATGTTTCAAATATTTCTGGGGACTGGAGGGACTGTTCAGCACAGAATAGTCCAAAAACCAACTAGTGCTACTGCCCCAGCTCAGCCCCATCAGTAATGCATATAGCCAGCCTTTTCTTTCTTCAAAGACTTTGTTCTTTAACCTGGCCTTGCTTTGTCTCATTGTTGTCAGGGCATTTGGAGTTGTACTTTGACTTGGCACCAGTGGGCCTCAGTGTCTTGCAAAGGGGAGCAGTTTTGAGTTAGCGTCTGAGGATTCTCAGCAAGTATTCCCTGCCTTTCATTTTGTCAGTTTGCTGATGAAGTTAGCTGTGAAACTCATTTTAAATGTGTGGCTTAGTGGCGAAGCATTATAGTCCTAGGAATAGATCACCTTAACATTTTTGTCCAACATTTAAAAGTGGGCCTTCCCGGGAGAACCAAGATGGCGTCATAAGGTATATACCTGAATGCACAGCCTCCCACAACCACATTAAAAAATACAACTATAAAGCTAAACGGCCATCCTCCAGAACCAAGGGAGTAGAAGCTTTACAACTAAAAGGCAAGAGAAGGAGTGCATTGAGACTGAGTAGAAGTTCCCGGTGCCAAAACAGAGAGGTATGGACGTGCGCGAAACGGTGGCGGCGGCTGCATCTGCGTCCGCGGCTTGCAAGGGGATTACAAGCTCCGGGGTTGCACTGAACTCATTGCGGGCTGTCTGGCAACAGGGCGGAAGACGAGTGGCATTCTAGCAGAGCTGTTCTCAGCAATCACTGACACGGAGCTCCGAGACTCAGGGACTCGGGTACACAGATGCCAGGGCGTGGAGACAGCTGAGGGGCAGCCATAGTGGGTTGCTCCACCCTGGTGATTCCCTGAGACCCCGCCCCACCCAATTTACAACCCCACCCAAGCTGTGTGCCTGTCTACCTGCAGCCTAACCTAACAGACTGCAGCTGGGACAGAGAACTCCAAAAGTTCCAAACCCCACACAACGAGGAGAAAGGCCTGGAAGCTCATTTTCTCCCAGTGATACCAACAGCAATCAAGACTTAACTACAACAAGACTGTGCACCCAGCCCTCAAAGATGTACACCAAGAGTGTCCACCCCAGGTGATTGGGGAGGCTGAATCACTGGGCCCTATAGGACACCTAGCACAGAAAGCCACTCTATCAATGCAGGGAAGCAGCCAAAATGCGGAGACAAAGAAACAGATCAGAAATGGAGGAAAGCAAACAACTGGATACAGAGTTCAAAACCACGGTTATAAGGTTTTTCAAGATTTTTCTAGAAACCGCCAATAAACTTAGTGAGACCCTCAATAAATCTAGTAAGACCCTCGAGGATATGAAAAAGGACCAACTAGAAATTAAGCATACACTGACTGAAATAAAATTATACAGGGATCCAACAGCAGACTAGAGGATCGCAAGAATCAAGTCAAATATGTGAAATACGAAGAAGCAAAAAACACCCAACTGGAAAAGCAAAAAGAAAAAATCCAAAAATATGAAGATAGTGTAAGAAGCCTCTGGGACAACTTCAAGCATACCAACATCAGAATTATAGGGGTGCCAGAAAGAGAGAGAGAGCAAGATACTGAAAGCCTATTTGAAGAGATAATGACAGAAAACTTCCCCTACCTGGTGAAAGAAGTGGACCTACAAGTCCAGGAAGCACAGAGAACCCAAACAAAAGGAATCCAAAGAGGACCACACCAAGGCACATCATAATTAAAATGCCAAGGGCAAAAGACAAAGAGAGAATCTTAAAAGCAGCAAGAGAAAAACAGTTACCTACAAGGGAGTACCCATATGACTGTCAGCTGATCTCTCAACAGAAACCATGCAGGCCAGAAGAGAGTGGCAAGAAATATTCAAAGTGATGAATAGCAAGAACCTACAACCAAGATTACTCTACCCAGCAAAGCTATCATGTAGAATTGATGGTCAGATAAAGAGCTTCACAGACAAGAAAATGCTAAAGGAGTTCATCACCACTAAACCAGGATTACTTGAAATGCTGAAGGGCATTCTTTAAGTAGAGGAAGAAGAAGAAGAAAAAGGTAAAGGTAAAAATTATGAACAACAAAGTGACAACAAATACATATCTATCAACCAATGAATATAACAAGTCAATAGAAATATCTGATGAACAGAATAAACTGGTGAATAGAAGTAAGGGCATAGAAAGGGAATGGACTGACAATTCTCAGGGGGAATGGAGTGTGAGGAGTATGGGAAGAGATTGGACAAAAATTTTACATCTATGGATGAAGACAGTGGTGGGGGTAAGGGCACGGGGGGGCGGGGACCAGGTGGAGGGGAGCTATGGGGGTTAAAAAAAAAAAAAAAAAGGAACATCTGTAATAATCTGAACAATAAAGATTTATTTAAAAAAAGAAAAAAGTGGGCCTTCCCTGGAGGTCAGGCTCCAACTCCTTAGCCAGGCCAGTACAGCTGGCTCTGTAAACAACACTTGATTTTTTTGAGTATGTGCTGGCTTGTTCATGGGAGGGGTCCAGGGCTCTACCATGTATATTTTGGTCTTCAGGGCTGTCCTGATGGAGGGATATGCAGGTTGGGCCAAGTGAACCAGGCCAATAGTAAGGCAAAACTACCTAAACTCTGAAGGCTGGGGAGGAGGGTTCTCTGGTTAACCATAGATTGGAGGATTAACTTAGGGCCTCAAACTATAGATTATTTATGCCTGGGACGAGGTCTGAAACCAGTGATTTTACCTGTTTGGGCTTACGCCCCAAACGTGGGTTTCAAGTAACCCTTTGGTGGAGATGAGAGGAGGCAGTAGAAGATTCAGAGCAGGCCTTCCCACCCCACTAGCTTTGGCTGTGAGGGATAAGTTGATGCATGACTGTCTCCTCAGCTAGACAGAATTCCCTGTAGTCCTGGAGCTCCTCTTTCCCTTCTCTGGTTCTTCCCAGGAGATCAGACCTCCATGTATTTGGCTCCTCTAAATTTCCTATTATATAGGTTGGATTCAGTAATGCCCATTACTGGGAGGAAAGCAGAATGTGCCTGGAGAAAACAGGTGAGGCTGTGTGAGCCAGGACTCTGCCTATGTATGGTTAGGGCCCCAGTGTCTACCCCAGGTTATGTCTCATTGGGCACAAGCTCTTGGTTTTATTGGGGCTTTGACCTACATTCCATGATGACCTGAGTGAGTATCCTCTTCAGATCATGTGTGTGTGATAGCTATGGAACAACATCTGAGGGAAAAAAGAAGAGATGGAGCACAGGGGAAACAGGCCTCAGAGAAAAGAAACCTACCTGTTCAAAGTCATGCTGTTGATTTACTGGTAGAACATCTCTGCTGACTTCCCAGATGGCCACGACCCAGAATAGTTAGAGCCATGGTGGGAAATTGGGAGGTGGGATGTCTAGTCCAGGACATGGAGGGTGATAAAAAGAATTGAGGCTTTGTCCTGTGGGCAGTGAGGAGCCCACATCAGGGAGGGATATGTTAAATTTGCCTGCCTACTAAAAGACTTGAGAAAGGGGAAGTAGGCCACATTGCTTCAAATGGCTCTGTTGCTGGTAAAAAAACCAAGAGTAAGATGCTGCCCAGCCTATCCCTAGCCTACCAAGGACCCATGAGAATGGGTGCAGAGCAGGAATTGGCCCTGTGGGGCAACAGAGTTTCCCTCCTACAGGCTTCTGAGAAGGCCTCTGTGGGGCAGAATTGAGGGCTGCAGGCTAGGAGCTCCCTTAGGCCTCTAGCAGTACAGAGACACGCCAAGCAGTGATCAGAATGTGTGATTCTAGTCCTGCTTTATGTCCCTGTTGACCTTCCCATGCCTTTGTCTGAAACAAACCTAGGGATAGAGCAGAGGCACAACCTCTTCTTGCTGGCAGGCATTGGGAGAAAGGGGTGTTTCTTTCCTCCACCCTCCCTGTCCCCAAGACCTCAGCCAGTTCCATAGTAACATTCCAGCTAGTTCTCACCCTATATGTGGGTTCCTTCCACTAGGTTTACCTTATTGTGAGCCCAAAGTGAACTCTTTTGTCACCAGCTTTAAATTTGTTCTGGGATCCAGCCAGGTTTCTCCCACTGCCAGCCTGACCCCACTGAACTATGGCTGGGGGGACATGTGAAAGTGGACACGGACAGTGGAACTTTTACAGAATCTGGGCTGTGAATAGCATGCTGTGTTCCTCCCTTACTCCCGCAGGCTGTTGTGTCACGCACCACAACTGCCCATCCAGCTCCTCTGGAAAACCTAACCCTTGTCCTTTGGCCGACATTGCTTGAGATTAGGGGTGGCCAAGGGTCAGAGAACACAGCCCCAGCATACCTCCTGAGAGTTAGCAGCCTCAAGCAGAGTGGGACTGGAAGAAGTAGGAGCTAGGCAGAGAGAGCTCTCACAGCTGGGAAAAGCTGATCCAGCTGTTGTGCTTGTCTCTCTTAGCAACAGACACTAGCAGCCCCCAGTGACCACGACAGTCCTGGTCCAACCTAGGGTCTCTGACCTCACTGTATTTGCTGTGGCAACAGTCGCTAGCAACTACCTCCCTTTTTTCCAGCAAAGGCAAGTATTTGTATTTCTGCTGGTGTGGTTTAAACGCTCTTCCCTTCCCCAAGCCAAGAGGTATGGCAAGGGAGGTGCCATGTAATAAATGGTAACCAAGAAGGTTCTCTGCACCTCAGTTCTAGAGTGTCCGACCAGGCATTGCTCAGAGTCTAGCCACTTCTCAGAACAAAAGCCAGCTCTTTAGGCGTACAGTCTGCTTCGCCCCCATTCCTCCCATCCTGTGAAACTTTAGGGACTAGCCCTCTTGGCAGTATTGCTTAGGACATTGACACAGCAGGTCTGCCCCATAGAATCCCTACAGGAGGTGTTTATCTCTGTCGTTAGGGTTCAAAGGAGTCAAAATAGGATCACTTCTTATGGGCAGATAAACCCTGGAATGGGTTATCCATAGAATGGTCTGGAGGTACATTCTTTGTGGCATCCATCCACTCTGGCTTTTGTGCCAAGAGAAAACCTCATTATTTAGCTGGAGAAAGCCAAATTCTATCTTCCAATGACCAGATGCCACCTTCTCCTCTGTTTGCTTTTTAAAATATATATATATATATTTTATTGATTTTTTACAGAGAGAAAAGGAGAGGGATAGAGAGTTAGAAACATTGATCAGCTGCCTCCTGCACACCCCCTACTCGGGATGTGCCTGCAACCAAGGTACATGCCCTTGACCGGATCGAACCTGGGACCCTTGAGTCCGTAGGCTGACGGGTCCACTGAGCCAAACCAGTCAGGGCTCTCCTCTGTTTTTTTGTTTTGTTTTGTTTTTTAATATATTGATTTTTTACAGAGAGGAAGGGAGAGGGATAGAGAGCTAGAAACATCGATGAGAGAGAAACATTGATCAGCTGCCTCCTGCATACCGCCTACTGGGGATGTGCCCACAACCAAGGTACATGCCCTTGACCGGATCGAACCTGGGACCTTTCAGTGTGTAGGCCGACACTCTATCCACTGAGCCAAACTGGTTAGGGCTCTCTGTTTTTCAGGCATAGAGTCCAGGAAGAGCAGTGGGGAGGAGGACTTGACTATTCCTCTCTAACCTGATGTGCTTTTTAACAGCATTTGAGTGCCCACCACATACATTCTCTCCCTCCCCTTAATGAGAGTGGTGACACTTTCCCTGGGGAGTAGGGAAGAACATCTTGGCTTGGTATGTGTGTCAGGGTCACTTGGATATTGGTTTAGAGCAGGGGTCGGGAACCTTTTTTCTGCCGAGGGCCATTTGGATATTTAGAACATCATTCTTGGGCCATACAAAATTTTTAACTTAAAAATTAGCCTGCTGTATTTGGTCAAACATTTAATTAACTCACCCCTAATGCCTTGGCAGGGCCAGAACAAATGATCTTGCGGACCTTAAATGACCCACAGGCTGGACGTTCCCCACCCCTGCTCTAGGTGAGGAGCAGGTGTGTCCTAGGCTGGTGCTGGCACAGACCAGTGCCCTAGGACACATCTGAGCAGTAGTAACAACAGCTTTCCTGTGTTGAATACAGTAGGTCCTTGGGTTACGCCGGACTCGACTTACCTCGTTTCATGGTTACATTGCCATCTCCCATTTATTTATAAAAAAAAAAGTTCCATCATTTTGATGTATGTACATTTGTGCTTTATGTTTTTTTATTTACCACAAGTAACGGTCAAGAATTGTTATCTTTCTTTTAAATTGTTTTTATTGTTTCACTTCATTACTGCTGTGTATGTGCTCCATGTGAGTGACGTAGGTGCTTACGTTAGGTGGGTTCTGACTTATGGCGAAAAGCGCGTTACGTCATGCCATAGGAATGGATCTCCAACGTAACCCGAGGACCTACTGTATTCAATAAAGGGAAGCTGTTATTACTACTGCTCAGGTGTGTCCTAGGGCACTGGTCTGTGCCCCCACCAGCCTAGGACACACCTGCTCCTCACCTAGAGCAGGGGTGGGGAACGTCCAGCCTGTGGGCCATTTAAGGTCCGCAAGATCATTTGTTCTGGCCCTGCCAAGGCATTAAGCATGAGTTAATTAAATGTTTGGCCAAATATAACAGACCAGTTTTTAAGTTGATAATTTTGTATGGCCCGAGAATGATGCTCTAAATATCCAAATGGCCCTTGGCAGAAAAAAGGTTCCCCATCCATGACCTAGATGAAGGGAAGAGAACATTAATAGCAAATCCAAGCCTTGTCAAGCTTCCTAGTTAGAAACTTGGGGGTGAGGCCCATGTTTCAGAGGACTGAGGAAACGAAAGAATCAATGCTGTGAAAATAATTTATGCAACTGTCAGAAGAGCCTGGTTACTTATGATATCCATTCTATATATTATGCAGTCATTAAATGGAAACACTGGGACAGATAAATGTCACAGAAATGTTAAGTGAAAAAAAGCTTCAGAATGTATAGTATGATTCCATTCATGTTAAAAATCAAACATGTTTTTATTTTTTAAGTATTTTTTTAATTTAAACATATTTTTATTGGTTTTAGAGAAGAAGGGAGAGGGACAGAGAGATAGAAACATCAATGATGGGAGAGAATCATTGATCCACTGCCTTCTGCATGCTCCACACTGGTGATTGAGCCCACCACCTAGGCATATGCCCTAACCAGGAATTGACCTCCTGGTTCATAGGTTGACACTCAACCACTGAGCTATAACTGGCCGGGCCACACAG
>PVJC01042252.1:0-15004 GCA_004026665.1 Murina feae
ACTTTATTTTTTTTCTTTATTGATTAAGGTATTACATATGTGTTCTTATCCCCCCAGTGCTTCCCCACCCCTCCAGAGAGGTGGGGGCAGGGGGAGAGAGAAACAGAAACATCAATGATGAGAGAGAGAAACATCATTGATGAGAGAAAATCATTGATCAGCTGCTTCCTACACACCCCACACTGGGGATTGAGCCACAACCTGGTACAAGCCCCAACTAGGAATCAGACCATGATCTTCTGGTTCATAGATCTATGCTTAACCACTCAGCCACACCGACCAGGCTGCACTTTGCATTTTTGAATATTACTTGAATCCCTCATCAACAGAACCTGTTTTATTTAGACTGCTTCAATGACCTTTGTAATTGGCAACCAAATAAACTCGAACTCTTTTAATAAAGTATTTCAAGAGCAAAGAGAACCTTTATGTTTAAAAAAATATCTAGAGCATTGCTCTTTATAATAATTAAACATTGGAAAAAACTGAGCAGCCCAATAACTAGAGAATAACAAATTATACTTTAGCCATTTAATGGACATAGTATGTACTCATGATGCTGCGTAAACAGAAAAGCTGTATATAAGTGGAATAATTGCAATAAGGAAAATATATCAAAAGCTGGGATAGCAGGAAAGAGGTGTGTGTGTGTGTAAGTGTGTGAGTGTGTGTATTTGTGTTCAAAAATTGCATTATATTTTTGAGAAAAGTTTGAGGGCTCTTAAGATCCCCCTATAAAAAATGTTTGATAGAATTACCAACTCTCAGAACTGAAAAAAAATTGGAAATCATTTAATTGTTTATTTCTTCAGGTTCTAAACACTTTTAGTAATGAGATGCTCTCTGACTTGCATCATAAAGTAACTGCAAAGTGGTTGCCTACCCTCTGCTTGAATACCTCTGGGGACAGAAATGCCAACGTCTCTCCTATCTTTCCTTATCTAATTACAAAGTTTCCCCATGTGTCATGTCTGTACTTTCTTCCCCCTAATTCTAGTTCTCTCTGTTGGGGTCAAGTCTGTCCCTTTTCTTCCCCCGCCTCCCGCTATTTCTCTTTATCACAACAGTAGACAATTGCCCCGACAGTGCAGCCACTCTCCTCAGTCTCTGTTCCTTCTCTGTTGGCAAAGGCTGGAAAAGCCATTCTGGGGGCACCAGTAGGTCTTCTTATCAGACCTACCTTTACCTGAAATGAAAGCACTTCTTTTTAGCCCCTACACTTCTCTGTTCTTTTAGGAAAAAATATCCCCAGCGGTACATTAGCGGGTAATTCAGAAGTTAAAAAGTAGGAAGAGAGTAATACAAACACAATAAAAAAAAAATGCCTGTTGCTTTCATATAATTTCTCTGAAACCAGGCAACTAAGGATCCTCTTAGTCTTCTAGGTGATGTTTTAAAGAAAAGCCCAATTTAAGATACTGCAGTCTTTGCTCCCACAAGTCAAATAAGGCAGCGAGTGTTACTTGGAGGTTGCTGTAGGACCCTCAGTCATTACTTACTTGAATCTTAGGTGCTCTGATGACTGACTGGTCATGTTTAAAGCATGACTGCATCAGCCTTCAAGAAGTTACTGTGTGGGTATCTGGGATCAGAACACAGTTTCTCACATATGTGTCAGGTGATGAGGACTGAAAGTATGTTTTTCCAACCACTGCTAACAGGCACATCCATGCAAATGAAGTCACCCACCAAGGTCACCTTGTCTTCAGCTGGCCTAGTTTCAGGATTTTACCATATTAAAGGTTCATGTCTGGCAGTAATCAGCTTTCCACTTCTCTTCCTAGTGGGGCGCACATTAGAACTCACAGAAACAGGCCTGACACACAGGTTCTGCTCATCGGGGAAAATGATTTCTGTCATTGCCCTCAGCTCCAAACCCTGCGCATGGAACATATTTTATAATCTAGCTCCTGATCAAACTTGGTTCTGCTGCAATTTAATTGACCAAGGCTGCCATTTGAAGCAGCCTCGGTGGAACCAGTGTGGTCCACAGGATGGAAATCCTAAGTGCAGTAGGGCCTAGGGAGCAAAGAGAGTGCTGTAGGAGGGAAGACCAGAGCATATGCAGGAGACGACACATAATCTGTAAAGCATTTTCAAAAGTGATGGGCTTAGGGGAAGAGAGGAGAGAAATAAACAAAATGTCCCAATCATTGAATGGCAGAGCTAGAATAGCGCATTTACAGCCCAAAAATGCTCCTACAAAAAGCTCTTCCTGGGTGCACAGACTTGCATAATAATGGTAACTCTCAGGCAATGGCACTGGCTTGTGCACAGGGTCCTGGTGCCTTTGGCACAGCATGGGAAGAGCACAACAGAATGCCCAGGAGGCATCTGGACAACGCACAGCAAACAAAACGCTGAACACTCCATCACAGAACCCATTAAAACAAAGCTTATCTATTACAAAGTCACGTTTTCCATGTGTCTGCTTTATGCAGTCAGCAGCGCTGGAGGGTGTCTAGCAGAATTCATCCTCTAAGAGATGAGGACATGAGAGGGAGCATGCAGCTCAGAGATGCTCCTTCAGGGAGCAGAGGGGAGGACTGGCTGAAGCCCTCCCACCCATTTGGACAATACACCCCCCACACACACCCCACACCCACCACACACCCACACACACCACACACACACCACATACACACATACCACATACATACACACCACACACACCACACACCCACACACACCACACACACCACACACACACACACCACATACACACACACCACACACCATACACACCACATACACACCACACACACACACACCACATACCACACACACCACATACACATACACCACACACGATACACACCACATACACACCACACACACCACACACAGCACATGCACACCACACACAACGCGTATGCACACACACACACACACACACACACATGGCCAGCTTTGGATCTTAGTTGCTAGGTTGCTGCCAATTTTACTCCATCTTGAAATAATGCCCTCCTGAAATCCCTTGAAATACAGGCTCACAGATCTCCCCAACCATGAACTGTTCCCCCAACATGAGCAGGATGACATCCTCCCAGCAACAGGATGTCAATCCCTTACGCAACCAAACAATCCACTTGCCACCATTTTATTTGCTAATTCCCTCCCACGTGGGTTTAATTCTCTCTTTGAAGAGATAGAAGTCACTGTTGCCTGTCAGATTCTAGGCAGGTACTATGTGGCTGTAAAACCTCCAGAAATGCTCAGAGAGGCCACAGTGCCAATTTGTGTTCACAGCTCTGAGCTGATGGGACAGCCAGGGGTTTCCCTGGAGTACCAACACGAGTGGTTGTACTGCAGGCGATGCTCTGCTGATCCAGGGACAATCGTCTTCCTCTTGCTGGTGTTCTGATGCATCTCCTCCCATTTTTTCCTTCTCACCCTCTTTTTATATGCTGTTTCCTTCATTCTGATAATGGTCCCCACTGTCATCAATTTCAAGGACTTGAACTTGTTCAGTCTTCTTGCTGCTGCTGTCACCATTGCATTATGGAGTGAATCTATCATTTCTTTTTCCTTTTTTCATTTAAATTCTTTATTGTTGAAAGTATTACATATGTCTCCCTCTTCCCCACATTGACCTCTCTCCAGCTGCTCCCACCCGGAATCTATCATTCTATACATGATAATATCCAGGCCGGCTTCATGGCTGTGTGAACTGGACACAGGGCCCTGGGTTTAGAAGGACTCCTATTGTTACCTTGAAAGTCTTAATAATGTTTTGAATGAGAGAACCCACTCTGTCATTTTGTATTGGATCCCACAAATTATGTAGCCCAGACCTGAAATATTTCAAACAGCTTCATGGCAAGCCTTCCCACTCCTCTGGACATCCTTTGTATCTGACCTGGTTTGGGGTCTTTTTAAAAATATATATTTTTATTGATTTCAGAGAAGAAGGGAGAGGAAGAGAGAGATAGAAACATCAATGATGAGAGAGCATCATTGATCAGCTGCCTCCTGCACACCCCCTTCTGAGGTCCAAGCCTGCAAACCCAGGCAAGTGCCCTGACGGGGAATTGAATCATGACTTCCTGGTTCATAGATCAATACTCAACCACTGAGCCATGCCAGCTGTACTGATCTGGGGTCTTTCAACCATCCTAGTTGTTCTTTGACTTTTGTTCCCAGAATTCACCACAGACTCTAGTCAGTGTGAATTATATATGGATGCCTCAAACACTGTTCATATAAAGGTTCCTAAGATTATATGAATATTTTTATTTTATTTTAATCTTTTATTGATTAAGCTATTACATATGTGTCCTTATCCCCACATTACCTCTCATCCCTCCCACTCATGCCCTCACCCCTCTGTTGTCTGTGTCCATTGGTTAGGCCTATATGCTTGCATATAAGTCCTTTGGTTGATCTTTCCCCTTTACCCCCTCCCTACCCTATCTTCCCTCAGAGGTTTGACGGTCTGATTGATGCTTCTCTGTCTCTGGATCTGTTTTTGTTCATCAGTTTATGTTGTTCATTATATTCCATAATGAGTGAGATCATGTGATACTTATCTTTGTCTGACTGGCTTATTTCACTTAGCATAATGCTTTCCAGTTCCATCCATGCTGTTGCAAATGGTAAGAACTTCTTTTTTACAGCAGCAAAGTATTCCATTGTGTAGATGTACCACAGTTTTCTAATCCACTCATCTGCTGATGGGCACTTAGGCTGTTTCCGAATCTTAGCTATAGTGAATTGTGCTGCTATGAACATAGGGGTGCATATATCCTTTGTAATTGGTGTTTCTAGTTTCTTAGGTGTGTTTTGCTTCCCTGTCTTCTAATTCACTAATTTGGTCCTCTGCTTCTCTCAATCTACTATTGAAACTTTCCATGGTGTTTTTTATTGCAGCTATATCACTCTTCATTTCTTCTTGATTCTTACGTAAGTTATTGATTTTTTCATCCAGTTCTTCTTGATTCTTACATAAGTTATTGATTTTTTAATCCATTTCTTCTTGATTCTTACATAAGTTGTTGATTTCCCCCCCCTCCATCCAGTTTATGAATTATAGGACCCTTATTCTGAATTCTTTTTCTGACATATGGCATGCTTCTGTTTCACTTAGCTACTTTTCTGTGATTCCTCCTTTTTGAGTGGTGCAGGTGCTGCTCCTTGGGTGGCAGTGGCTCCTCGGGCTGTGGTTGCTCCTCAGGTGGTCAAGGAAGTAGCTGCTCCTCATTTGTCAGAGGCTCTCTTGGTGGGTGTCTCCTCTGACTGGTGGGGGAGGCTGCTCATACAGCTACTGTTCCTTGGATAGGGATGGGCTGATTACAAGGTTGCTGCTGCTCAGATGAGGGTGGGCTGAGTGCAGCTGCCACTCCTTGGACAGGGGCAGCCTGCACACATGGCTTCTGCTCCTCATACGGGTGCAGGGTGCTTGGGCAGCTGCTGCTCCTCATACGGGGGTGGTCTGCTCTTGCAGCTGCTGCTCCTCAGATGGGGGATGGGCTGCTTGTGTGGCTGTTGCTCCTTGGATGGGAGCAGGCTGCTCACCTAGCTGCTGCTTGTCGGACAGGTACAGGCTGTGTGTGGCTGCTACTCCTCTGACCACTGCAGGGCTGCCGCACCTCTGACATGGGCGGTCTGCTCCTGTGGCTGCTGCTCCTTGGACTGGGGCGAGCTGCTCAGGTGGCTACTGCTCCTTGAATGGGGGTGGGCTGCTCACAGTGCTGATGTTCCTCATACGGATGTGGGCTGCTCACACAGCTGCTGATCCTCAGATGGGGCAGGCTGCTCAGCAGCTGATGCTCCTTGGACAGGGGCAGGTTGCTCGTATAGCTGCTTCTCCTCAGACAGGTGCAGGGTGTGGGCTGCGCAGCTGCTGCTCCTTGGATGGAGGTAGGCTGTGTGGGGTTGCTGCTCCTCAATCATGGGCAGGCTGCTCATGTGGGGGTTGCTCCTTGGATGGGGCAGGCTGCTCCCGTGGTTGCTGTTGCTCAGATGGTGGAGTGGGCCACTCACATAGCTGCTGTTCCTTGGACAGGGACTGGCCACATTAGGCTTCTGCTCTTAGGCCTGGGGCAGGTTGCTCACGGGGCTGCTGCTTCTTGGACAGGAATGGGTTGCTCACGCGTCTGCTGCTCAAGTGGTTGCAGTGCCCTGGGCTAAGGCATTGGGCCAGTCAGAGGGGAGCACGCATTAGAACTCACAGGAGCCTGTGCCCAGGGTGGCTGGAGACTCATTAACTGTGGGACTGCAGCTGAGGAAGCAGGTCCCTGGCAGGGGTGGCTTTTTCCAGGGATCATCTGCCCTTCCTGGCTGCAAACCGTCTCCCAGCTGAGTCTCCTTTGCCAATTTGGGCTGGATGTTATTTGTTTCAGCTGCTCACCCTATCTGCTCCGGGACAAGGCTCAGGACACTTCTGTCTATACCACTGCCATTTTGTCTCTCCTATATGAATCTAATATAATAAAAGACTAATATGCAAATTGACCATTACATGAGACACCTAAGCCACGCCCACCAGCCAAGCCATGCCTCCCAGCCAATCAGAGTGGCTGTATGCAAATTAACCCAGCCAAGATGGAGGCCAGCAGCTATGGAGCTAGAGCAAACCAAAGGTTTCTGTTGCAACTGCCTGCCTAGGCTGGCTGAGCCTCTGCTCATGGCCACGTCCACCAGCCAATCAGAACGGCTGTATGCAAATTAACCCAGCCAAGATGGAGGCTGGCAGGGCACCTCTGCACTGGGAGCCTCCACGACCGGCATAGCTGTGCCAGGTGTGTCAGCTCAGTGGGGGGTGGGGGGGGTCCGGCCTGGGGCCTCCTCGGGGCATCCAGGAGCACCCATCCTGGGTCCACTGCCTGGCTCCACCCCCAGGGGGCCTCCTTGGGGCGTCCAGGAGCACCCGTCTGGGGTCCACTGCCTGGCTCTGCCCCCCGGGGGCCTCTATGGGGAGTCCAGGAGCGCCTATCTCGGGTCCACTTCCTGGCTCTGCCCCCTGGGGGCCTCCCCGGGGCATGCGGGAGCAGCTGTCCTGGGTCTGCTGCCTGGCTCTGCCCCGGGGGCCTTCTCGGGGGCATGAGGGAGCACTCGTCCAGGGTCCGCTACCTTCATCCGCCCCCCAGGGGCCTCCACAGGGCATGTGGGAGCGTCTGCTGCACAGTGCGGAGAATCCGAAGCCAGTCCGCTGCCCAGCTCCACCCCAGGTGTGTTTGCTCAGCAGCAGGGCCCCACCCAGGGATCCTGCACCAGCGTCCGCCCCTGGCTCGCCACCCAGCTCTGCGCCAGGTGTGTCCCCTCAGCAGTGGGGGCCCACCAGGCGTGTGCGATCGTGGGCCCTCTGGTGGGAAACATCCAGGCCTGCACTCACCAGCCTTCCTACCCACTAGTGCACGAACCCTGAAGGGGCTGTGGGCAGCCTGAAAATGGCCCTCAGCCCCTCACCCAGGCTGGCCAGGCATGCCAGCAGGTGGACATCCCCCACCCCGAGGAGTCCCAGACTGCAAGAGGGCACAGGTCTGGCTGAGGGACCCCCACCCCCCAAGTGCACAAATTTTTGTGCACCGGGCCCCTAGTATTTTTAATGATAGAAACCAATTATTATTTACTATTTGACAGGCATTATGTTAAGCATGTTACATGTGCTATTTAATCCTCACAACAACCCTCCTAGTTGAGAAACACATTGATCCCAGTCTGCAGATAAGAAAACTGTGGCTTGGAGAGGTTACATAACTTGATTTGCAGTTAGAGACGGCAGAGAATTCAACCCAGGTCTGACCGACTCATTTACACCATGCTCTACTGCGGTTTCTCCCAAGTTATTAGAGGCACTCACTGTTTGGGAGGCTAGAAGCAACCTCCCAAATATTGAGCTATTAACTAATTCTGATATTATTATCGATTAATTCTGATAGACGGGGATTCAGCATCTTTGGATACTGACTGAGCTACTGCCACACGGCCACTTCTTTTCCCAGGTCCATGTTCTCTGCTAGGCTCTTTCCTGAGGACTGATCTCCCCACTACAGCCACCCCTCCCTGCTTACCTTACCCTCTATATTAGGTGCCAATTGCTGCTGTAACAAATGACCACAAAGTTAGCGGTTTAAAAAGTACAAATTTAAAATGGTGACAGAAGGAGAGTTGATTTTGAGTGATGAATACAACATACAGATGACATATTATAGAATTGTACACCTGAAACCTATATAATTTTATTAACCAAAGTCACCCCAACCAATTCAATAAAAGTTTTAAAATATATTCTTATTGATTTCAGAGAGGAAGGGAGAGGGAGAGACAGATAGAAACATCAATGATGAGAGAGAATCATTTATCAGCAGCTCCTGCCCACGCCTCATTGGAGATACAGTCTGCTACCTGGGCCTGAGCCCTGATAGGGAATTGAACTGTGACCTCCTGATTCATGGGTTGATGCTCAACCACTGAGCCATGCTGGCTGGGCAATTTTTTTTAATTACCAATTTATTACCTTACATTCTGGAAGTCAGGAGTCTGGAATGGTCCTCACAGGGCTGAAATGAAAGTGTTGGCAGAGATGTGTTCCTTCTGGAGCTCCGGGAAGAATCCACTCCTTGTCTTTTCCATCTCTTAAAAGCTGCCTGCATTCCTTGACTTGTGACCAAGTCACTCTGACCACCACGTCTGTCATCATGCCCCCCTGACTCCCTCTTATAAGAACCCCATGATTACAATGACCACCTGGATAATCCACAATAATTTTCCCATTTCATCCCATCTGCAACTCTAATATGTAATATAACATATTCACAGGTCCCAGGGATTATGACATGCATATATTTGGGGGCCATATGATTCTGCCCAGCACAGCCTCCCTCCCCACCCCTCTTTCTCACACAGACACACAGTTCTCCACATGCCCTCAGTTCCAGGGCTTCCTCTCTCCTGCTTACCTTCTTATGGTGCACTCTGGTTCTTCTGAGTTTAGTTGATAAACATTTATAAAGCACCTATTATGTGCTAGGCATTTTGCTAGGAGCAGGGGATACCAAGAAAACAGGCAGACCCTGCACTGAAGAAGCTCAAATTTTGGTTGAGCTGACAGGAAAATCATGACAGACAAGAAAATATGACAACTACTGGAATAAAGGGGAGCACAGTAGGTGAAGAGGCACCTGGTACTTGGGTTTGGGGTGGAGAGGGATACGCACAGATATATCTTACTGCTCCTATTCCTATCACAGATCCACAAAATCAGGACAGCAGGAATCATGATGGAGAATGAGAGTGTGTGATCTGATCTCAGGACTTCCTGTCAATGACCAGGGAGGCCAGACAAAGCTGGGCTGGCTCTCAGAGACTGAGAAGCATGGGAACACAGGACCCCCGCCAAATGGAACAAGTTATTAACAGTGTTCAAGGGGGTGGGCTCACCCCAGGTGGTTTGATTTTCTCGTTTCCCCAGGCTGAGTGTGACCTAATAGAAGGTCTTATTTTGCAAGTTGAAAGAAGAAAAAAAACTGTGAGATTAAATACACAAAGATGTAGTTTAGTTCCTTTCTGCATCTCAAATGTTAAGTCTGAGGAGGAGCCAGAACTTGTAAGCTTTTGGGGACTTATGTTTGTTTTAGATGCTATATCACAGCCCAGGAGCTTGGCTGTGCCTGGTGACTGACCTTTGTGCCTACCTGCTGGCCATTTTGTAACTCTTATCACAAGAAACGCAGCAGCTATCATCTGGGTCCATATGTTCCTGCCACAGACATCTCATAGGAACCAGGGGCCTTGTTCCCAGCTCTGTACTGAACTCTACTGTCTCTTTTCAGAAACACAACCAAATGTGTGTGTGTGTGTGTGTGTGTGTGTAAATATTTAAAATTCTCCTGTTTAAACCTCCTAATTATGACAAACCAGGCTCTTTTATTTCACATACACAAATTTCCTTTCCAATGGCACATAACCAAAACACAACTTAGATCAGACTGTATTCATATTAAACCAGGTGACTCTGTGAAATCACTAGTGCATGTACAGGGCTTTATTGTTGGCTAAAGGTATTCTTCTTATTGAATTTTGCTCCTCATAACAACCCTGTCAAATAGCTGTCCTCCACAGGGGTCCATTAAGCCCTAATGGACTTTCAAATCCAAAGTCCCCTCTGAGAACACTGACTGAACGGAGACTTTCATTTTTTACTCTGTGTTAGGTAAATTCTGCCCTTCATCTACAAAAGACTAAACCAAGGATCAGTTGTACTCTCTGTGTTTAGTTCTGTATCTGCCCTGGAGTCCTCGTCCCGATACCTCCAGCAACATGGCTATTGCCTCCCAAGGCATCATTCACTTTGGTTGGTTCTGATGGCCAGACAGAGGTTTATAGATTCCCCTAGTGAGTCTACAAGAGGATCGTGGGAGAAGACAATATCTTTAAGGGGTTTGGTGTGGGCCCATAAGAGGGTCTCTATATTGGAAATAGCCAGATCCTTTCTCCTGGACAATATGAATGACAGAGAGTCACAGAAAAGGTGTATCACTGAATCTAATGTCATTCCCCCAAAATAATGCACAAGGCCTGCTCTTTATGCCAATCCTTGAAGTACTGGAATTTGAAGCTACACTATGGCTAAAGGCAACACTGTCTTTCATGGTTACAATAAGCCTCCATTAATGAAAATGGGTGCTTTTCCTCCTTGAAACTTTAAGAAGTCAACCTAATATAAAGGTCTAATTATTATGCTCATTCTACAGATGAAGGCATCGAGTCTTAGAAAGATTAAGCCATCTACAAGTTCTCCTGGCTATGAAGTGACCCTGGATATGGATTTTGGTTAATTAAGAACAAACAAACAAAAAAAAAAAAAAAACCAAACCAAACAAACAAACAAAAACCTAAGTGAAATTTTAAAAAAATAATTAAAACTAAATAATAAATTTAAAAGTATTTAATGTATAGACTTTAGATAATAAAAATGAAACCCTATAGGATGACTTGAATGAATCTCCAAGGAATTTACACTGAGCAGAAAAAAACACAGTTCTAAACGGTTACAGGCTATATGTTTCGTTCATATAACATTTTGAAACAACCTTTTAGAAAGGGAGGCTAGATTAGTGGCTGTCAGGGGTTGAGGAAAAGGTCAGGATTGGAGGTGGGAGGGGTCAGCAGGCTGAGAGGCCAAGGCAGAGCAAGCTTTAGATCAGACGTTCTTTGAGCCAACCCACAGGAGAGTCTTGGCTTCCAGGACACTTTCTCAGCTATTTTTCACCTTAGAGAAATTAGTGAGGTTATAAGTTTTTCAAATGGTTTAGCATGACTTTAGAATTAATATACACAGGTACTTGCCTGAGTCAATGAACATTTATGGCCGCTTGTTTCTGCAGAAAGTCACTGTACTCTCAAGTGATGGCGAAGATTGATGACAACCTGCAAACCATCACATGTGTTTTGTGGAAAGTCAGATTGACCAGCTGGTTGACTTAGTGGATAGAACATCAGACTGGGGACCTAAGCGTCCTGGGTTCAATTCTGGTCAAGGGCACGTACATTGGTTGCAGGCTCCTCTCTAGCCCGGGGACCCTGGCCAGGGTTCATGCAGGAGGCAACCAATTAATGTGTTTCTCTCACGTCGATGTTTCTCTCTGTCTTTCCTTCTCTCCCCCACTCTCCTTAAAAATCAATGGAAAAATATCCTTGGGTGAGGATTAACAAAAATAAATAAAGAAAAAAGAAAAAAGAAAGTCAGATTGACCAGGTGGCTCGGGAAGTGCAGCCTGAAGAAAAAGACCAGGTCCAGCCTGGTCTAGCTCAGCTCCTCCTGAGCTGGTGGTGGTTTATAGCCAACAGGCCAATGGCAAGAGCAGAAATGTACAAGAAGTGCGGTGTATAGTGCAAGGGAAGAGTGAAGAGAAAAGGAACAATGCCATACAAGCGCAGGAATCACAGCCTGAACGGGCTGTGTCGGATTCTGCCCTCAGAGAAGGTGAGGCTCTGAGCAAGTCTCTTAGTCTTTCTGCGTTTCTGCTTTCCTGCTTGTAAAATAGGACGACGAATCCCTGTCCAGGCAACATTACCAGGTTATTGGGAGGAACAAGTGGAATAATGTAAGTAAATAGTATTCTGTAAACACCTGTGTTCTATGCAAATGTAATGATTTGCAATGTGATTTGGCAAGATTCCTACTAGTGGTCCCTAAATATATAATTTATGTTGCTATGTTTTGGCAAGTTATTCAATACAGTCTGAAGGCTGCCAGGTCATGACCTTTAGGTATGGCATTTCTAAATGATCAGGTGTTGCATTCACCATGAATTCATGGATGGGGTCAACCAACTGGAGGGGAAGGGGGACAATGGACTACATCTGAGCTGAACTCTGACTTCTGCCACAGTCTCACTCTGCTTCCATGGCTGATTTTTGGCCCAAGGCTATAGGAAACTTTTAATAATGAATGAATGCTCATCTAATTGCTAAGGGGTTTTTCCACCTTTTCCACTTAGGTAATTTGGTAACTAAGCTTGGACATGCTGGACAGGAGAGGAAAGGAAAGACATCACAATGGGTAACAATCTAGCCAGACACTCTCTGGGAGGGAGGCAGTGAGAGTTGCGTTAAAACCCTCCTGTGAGAAAAGTGGTCTGTGTGGCAGGAAGCATGTTGCCTCTGGACTCAGCGGGCTGTATGAGTAACCTAGCTTTATACTCTCTGAGCCACAGTTTCCTCACCTGTGAAATGGTAAGGACAATGGTGCTCTCCTCGTAGAATTGTCCTGAGGACCACATGAGACAAACAGATATGAAACAGATGGCACAAAGTAGGGACACAATAATTTGAATCCTCTTCTTTCTTCAAAGGATAGGAAAAAGATACCATAAATTCTTTAAAATATCTTCCTTTGTTTTTCAAAGTGAATGAAAATAGGAGCCTTGGGCCCAGCCTGTGTGGCTCAATGACTGAGTGTCGATCTATGAACCAGGTCATAGTACGATTTCCAGTCAGGGCGCATGCTCAGGTTTCAGGCTTGATCCCCAATGGAGGGTGTGCAGGAGGCAGCCAATCAATGATTCTCTCTCATCACTGATGTTTTCCCCTCTCCCTCTCCCTCTCCCTCTCCCTCTTTCTCTCCCTCTCCCTTCCTCTCTGAAATCAATAAAAACATATTTAAAAATAAGAAAATAGGAGCCTCTTTGGAACTCCTAGAAATGCATCTTATCAAACTTGGCATTTGGAGTCAAACACAGATTCATACTCATGCTCCACCTATTATAAACTCTGTAATCTTAAACACATTAATCTCTCCTAATCTCAGTCTCGAGTGTAAAACAGAGTTTAATAATACCTACCAATACGGTTGTTTAGAAAGTTAAATAGGTCGTGTATGTAGAGTGCCCAGGACAGTATCATAAGTGCAGTCTCTGGGAAGAATGCAAGAAATGGTTGTTCTCATTGTCACTGTCTTGGGTGTGGCAGGAGAGTATAGAGGAATGGAGGACAGTGTCCAAAGACATGACTATTATTTTTCATAATCAGTAATCTGTGGTCCCATCTGTACAGTACTTTTTTTCTACTAGAGTTAGAAGATAGTTCACACTAAAGGTTACAGGCATGTGGATGAACCAACAGGGTGGTGCTATTGCCAAAAAGTCAATGGCTGTAATTCCAATACGACACCTGGAGAACTGGATGACACATTTTATTTATTTATTTATTTATTTATTTATTTTTAAATGTATTTTTTATTGATTTTTTACAGAGAGAAAGGGAGAAGGACAGAGAGTCAGAAACATCGATGTGAGAGAAACATCAATCAGCTGCCTCCTGCACGCCCCCCACTAGGGATGTTAAGATACATGCCCTTCACTGGAATAGAACCTGGAACCTTTGAGTCCACAGGCCAACGCTCTAGCCACTGAGCCAAACCAGTCAGGGCTGGATGACACATTTAAATTGGACATGAACAAGTTGGACTTTATGCCAAAGGAGCAAGCAGAATGGGAAAATAGCTGGAAAGATACCATACCAGGAATGTTTGAAGGACAAGGACAAGAGAAACTGAAGACTAAATACAAATAAACCAACATTTGAAGGGCTGATGTATGAAAGAATGATTTCATTCATTCTATCATTTCCTGGAGGGCAGAACTCAGACCAATGGGTAGAAGTTACTTGGGGACAAATTTTAGCTGAATACAAAGAATTTTCGGACAATGCAGCTGCCTATCAGTGGAGCAGGCTGTCCAGTGAAGGAGAACCTGAGTCCCAAAATCTGACTCTGTGGGTGCCTGGGCAAGGAGAGGCTGGGCTAGACACCTCCCAGGCTCTTCACGACTCTGAAATTCTGTGTCGTGAGAGGCCCACAACTGCCCCAACAGTAGCAGCCTTGTGTTAGCGAGTCATTTATGTGAACCTTTTCCTTCACTGTGTTATCTTGGGAGCACCACAATAGGAGAGAAGAGAAAGTTATCCTTTTTTTTTTTTTTTTTACTTTTTTTTTTTACTTTTTTAATTTTTTAAAAATTATTATTACATAAAGCTTTACAAAGATTAGTACATATATCTTTTTCCCCCTGCCCTTCCCCCCGCTTCCCCTACCCCCCAGTGTTTTGTGTCCATTGGTTATGCTTAAATGCATACACAAAAGTCCCATGTCTGATCTGTTACCCCCCCCTCCCCATGTCCCTGTCCTTGTTGCTGTAACTTGACAGTCTGTTTGATGTTGTTCTGCCTCTGAATCTATTTTTGTTCACCAGTTTATAATGGTTATTATTATCCATAGACTAGGGGTCCGGTGCACAAAAATTTGTGCACTCGGGGTGGAGGGAGTCCCTCAGCCCGGCCTGTGCCCTCTCATAGTCTAGGACTCCTCAGTGGATGTCCTATGATGGCCCCAGTCTGCCAGGCGCCTTTTGTGTGTGTGTGTGTGTGTGTGTGTGTGTGGCCACTGGGGACCTGCCCCCAGCTGCATCTGAGGCTCGGAGCAGTCCTCCTGTGTGTGTCTACCTGCTGGGGACCTGCCACCAGGCACACTGTGGAGGCTCGTGGTCAGGCCAGCCTTTTCCTG
>PVJC01042253.1:0-15002 GCA_004026665.1 Murina feae
CCTCCACTACTTCCAGCTCACAGTTCGTAGGTTCTGAGTCCACGCAGGCTCTGCTGTGGTCTATGCTCAGGGTCTTCCAGGCGAAAGACGCAGCCTGTCTGCGTTCTCATCTGGAGGCAGTGGGAAGAGTCCACTTCCAGGCTCATTGGCAAAATTCAGCTCCTTGCAGTTGTGGAACTCAGACCCCAGTCTCCGTGCTTGGTGGTGGGAAAGGCTATTCTGTCACTAGAGGCCTCCCGTATTCCTCGTCCTGTGCCCCTTCTAGTTTTTATTTAAGGCAATTACTTGAACTGTCCCACAAATTTGTCTTGAGTAAGAACCAAAGGAACTGGGAAGCCCCTTAGAAACAGGTGCTCGTCAATCAGGACTTTTTTTTGTTTCAGTTTGTTTGGGGGCCCTGTTAGGTGTCCTTTTGTAGAAAGAGCTGGATCATGTCTGCTGGGCCAGGAAAGGGGAGACTCCCCCAACCAGACCACTCACCCTTAGCCCATCACCACCTTGGGGGTGAACAAGGCGAGCCTTGGCGATCACCGAGGAGAAAATGGAGGCTAGAGGGGAGGGTTTTTGTGCTACTGCATACGTAGTATATAATAAGTGCTTAATCCATAGTTCATGATTTATGGTGGACACTATTATAGGTGTTAGAGCAGCGGTTCTCAACCTGTGGGTCGCGACCCCTTTGGTGGCTGAACGACCCTTTCACAGGGGTCGCCTAAGACCATCCTGCATATCAGATATTTAGATTATGATTCAGAACAGTAGCAACATTACAGTTATGAAGTAGCAACGGAAATGATTTTATGGTTGGGTCACAACAAGAGGAACTGTATTTAAAGGGCCAGAACGTTAGAACCACTGTATTAGAGCCTCTGAGAGTATAAAAGGAATGACAGATAATAAGGAAGTAAATTTTAAAAGAGAAACAGAATATTCTCCTATGTAAAAGAAGCCAGACACAAAATACCACATATATGATTCCATTTATATGAAACTAGAGGCCCAGTGCACAAAAATTTGTGCACTTGAGGGGGTCCCTCAGCCCAGCCTGTGCCCTCTCGCAATCTGGGACCCCTCAGGGGATGTCCACCTGCTGGCTTAGGCCCGCTCCCCGGCGGGGGCAGGGGGGGTGGGGAATGGGCCTAAGTTGGCAGTCCGACATCTCTCTGGGAGCCTGGGAGCCCTTGGGGGATGTCCACCTGTGGCTTAGGCCTGCTCCCCAGGGGGATCAGGCCAAGCTGGCACTCAGACATCCTTCTGGGAGCCTGGAAGCCCTTGGGGGATGTCCACTTGCCAGCGCAGAGCAGGCCTAAGCTGTAGTCAGACATCCTTAGCGCTGCTGAAGAGGCTCCCACCACCATCACTGTACCTGTAGCCGTCAGCCTGACTTATGGCTGAGCAGAGCTCCCCCGTGGAAGCGCACTAACTACCAGGGGGAACCTCCTGCATTGAGCATCTGCCCTCTGGTGGTCAGTGTGTGTCACAGTGACCAGTCATTCTCAGTGGTTCTGCTGTTAGAGTCAATCTGCATATTACCCTTTTATTATATAGAATGTTCAGAACAGGCAAATCCATAGAGACAGAAAGTAGGTTAGTGATTGACAGTAGATGGATGAGGAGAGATTGACTGACTGCTAACAGGTACAGAATCTTGTTGGGGTGATGGAAATGTTTGGAACTTAGATAGTGGTGATGGTTATACAACATAATAAAAGCCATTGAATTGGACACTTTTAAATAGTAAAGTTTGTGTTATATGAATTACATCTCCATAATAATTTTTAAAACATTTTAAAAAGAGAAAGAAACGGGATAATTTCACTTGCTGGTATGTGTAGCGAGGACAAGAAAGGAAGATGTTGGAAGAGGTAGTAATTGTTGGGGCAAGTGAACCGGGTGGTTCCTTCAGGCCCCACTGAGGAAGTGACTTCTGTAATGAGGCAGCTATGTAAATATCTAGAAGACAGATGAGAGGTCAGTATGTGCAAAGGTCCCGAGGTGGGGCCTTTTTTTGGACAGCGTCCACATTGGGGACCCGGAATGCTTCTATGTGCCCACCATGCTGCACCCCAAGCTCCATGTGGACAGAGCTCCTTTGTTTGGGACCTCACCCTTATGTATCTCTTCACTGGGCTGTTGATTCAAAAGAGTGATAATGCTAGTAATTCATGTATACCAGGGAGAAGCCATGAAGTACCTCCTTCAAATGAAAAGAGCATTTAAAATGACAGCTGTAGCTTACTTTATATTTTTATAGGACAGCCCTGCTGGTCCCTTTGCAGGCTTGAGTCCAGGAAGAAGTTATTAATGGAAAACAAAAGACATGCCTAAATGCCGATGTCAGTGTGCTTTAGCCGGTTCCTCGTGCAGCCTGGTACGTGGTGATTCCCTGGACACTAACATGCGATGCGATGTCTATTTACTGTCCAAGGGACAGTGCTGGAAGGTCAAGGGCACAGTGCACATACATACCAATGACTTTTAAGCACCCACAGATCCAGGTAAGGATGTGTTCAGCGGAATTATTGACTAAAACGTAAAAACACAAAGGTGCTGAGGGGAAGACAAGCTTGGTATGTTCCAGAGCAGATGAGGGAGCAGAGCCTGGAGCCCAGTTAGTTGGGGTGCAGTGAAAAGGGTGCACGAGAAGGTCAGAGACCCCTGCAGGGCAGAAAGCAGACCAAAGAGGGCCTTTAGGGCATTCAGAGGAGTTTGGTTTCGTTCCCAATAAGATGGGGGTGCCCTAGCCGGCGTGGCTCAGTGGATAGAGCGTCAACCTGCGGACTGAAGGGTCACAGGTTCGATTCCAGTCAAGGACATATACTTGGATTGTGGGCTCGATCCCCAATAGGGGGCATGCAGGAGGCAGCCGATCAACGATTCTCTGTCATCATTGATGTTTCTGTCTCTCTCTCCCTCTTCCTTCCTCCCTGAAATAAATAAGAATATATATATATATATATATATATATATATATATATATATATATATTAATAAGATGGGTAGCCATGGGATGCTTCTGAGCAAGAGAATAACGTGATGAATGCTTAAAAAGCAAGGAAGGATAGAAGAAGCAGAGAATGCAAATAAAGCCCTTTGGTACTCTGCCTGTCCTGAGGAACAGTTCTAACTGCCAGTCATCCGTCACAAATTGGAAATGCGCCAGCTTATCATACAGGGCGTCAAGGCCATGGCTATTTGTTACTTTCATCTTTGACACGGCCTCGCCTTCCTGTTCCATGAGTCACCAAGCTTCGTCAAGTCTTCCTCCCCTGACCAACACCCCTTCACCTGTGTATCATTCCCACTGTCGCAATCTTGAGGCCTGGTGACAGATGGAAACACTAGTTTCTAGGCTGCCCCAGGCTTATCTCTCTCCTTTCTCCCCTTGAAAATACCGTATTTGTTCTCACTTCTTGCTGTATATCATTTACAGGGAAAAATTTTAAGTAACACTAAAAAGAATACCCGTGACCTTCAATTCAGAGACAACCATTATCCAAACATTTTCATGTTATTCATGTCCTTTTTTAAATTTTTATTTTAAATTTTGTTATACATACACATAAATCGAAGAGTCCAATTTTCCAAAGACAGAAATCTCTTCTTCACTCCTTCCTCCCATTCCCCCTTCCCAAAGAAAACCACTTTTGCCCTCTTTTAACTGATTTTTGTTGTTTAACTCCATGTTCTCTAAATAACATGCTTCTATTTCTGTCTCTAAATTTTTCAGTTTTCAGTATAATCTTCTTTCTCACTATAGGATCTGAGGTTCTGCTCTCTTTCCTTCCCAGCACATACACACACCCTCCCCCCATTCCTCTCAAGATAGTTATAATTTTAGTGAATCAACATTTAATATTTACATAATTGTGACTACGTAAATGCCATTCACAGCTAAGCTCCATGGTAAACTATGGTGTCCTTTGCTTTCCTGCACAGCTTTATAGTTTTCCTTAAGTTAATAACTGTCTTGCTCCCTTCCCCCACCCCAAGGAGACCTAATTTTCTCAGTACATGTTTTCAGTTCAACTTCAAACTTTTGCCAGTAGTCCACGTGACCTCTCAACATCTTCCAATGCATCAGAAATGGTGTTCATTTACCTTTTTGAAGGGATCTCCCTGGAGCCTTCAGACCCATCTTGACTGGTTCCAGGGGTCCTCAAACTTTTTAAACAGGGGGCCAGTTCACTGTCCCTCATACCATTGGAGGGCTGGACTATAGTTAAAAAAAAAAACTATGAACAAATTCCTATGCACACTGCACATATCGTATTTTGAATTAAAAAAACAAGGCGGCAAAAACATCCGGCAGGCCGGATAAATGTCCTCGGCGGGCCGCATGTGGCCCGCGGGCCATAGTGTGAGGACGCCTGGCTCTGGTCCACAGCTGTCAAAGATACCCCTGGGATCTTCCTTCACCATCACCTGGGAATCCCATTTGCTTCTATCTTGTGCTGCGTTTCTGTTTCCTATATGTGCGGTCAAGTGGGTCACCTCTGGAACTCTGGGAAAGTGTTTGGAACATGCACCTCAGAGTTGTCCCACCCAAGTGGAGGTACTTATCCTTCAACTCCTGTCAGTCATTGGTTGAGGGCTGTTCTGGGAGCAACAGCTCCCTGGCACAGCTGGCTTGTCCTGTGCTGAGAGGAAGCACTGAGGCAGCAGTAGGACCCCCCAGGGGTTATGAACAGTCACCAACAGAGTTTGCTGTGGGAGTGGAGAGCCCAGGAGAAATTCAGATTCCCAGGTCCTGTGCTGGAGATCCAGTAGATCTGTGATAGTGTGGGAGGCAGTTAGACAGACATGAGCAGAGCAAGGAGGATGGGCCAGGTACAGAAGCTCACCAGGGCCGAAAACCCCAGGTGCCTAACGATGGACAATCAAAAGGAGGGTGGGACCTCGCCCCCAGGTGATCTTGCCTCCCCTAGCATATTGGCTGGTCATGCGGTTTGGACCCCCAGACCTTCCCTCCCTAGAGGTAACACCTAGGCCTGTTGTATTTCAGCTCCAGGTCTAGAAAACCAGCAAAACCAGGGGAGCGACCCCACCGCTGCATTGAATAGTGACCCCTGCCCTGGTGCCGGCCAATCAGTCAGTGGAGACCACAGTCCTGAAAAGGACACGCCTGGAGAACTGCTGAATATGCTATTGAGATTTTCCCCTGGGACCTTCCCTAAACTCTCCACTCTGAAAACCCTTAGGATGGAACACCCAGGGGCTCTCTGTTTCTGGAGTCCCCGTTGGCCTTCCCCTTTTCCTTCCCACTCCCCCTCCCTGCCCCAGGCACTTTACCATTAGCTTCCTCCTCCCAAGCTCTAAGGGCCCTTCTTTTACCTTATAGCTTGATTCCTAAACCCATTTCTTCTAGGAATTCCTTCTTCTACCTCTGTGATTTACCATAGAAATATTCTCCTTCAGTTTGGGTCTTGATTCCTAATTCTTTCCTAGCCAGAACCCAAGTACCAAGGACCCGGGTTTGTAAAGATCCCACCAGTCAGATACCTGGTACCATTCCAGCCACCTACAATAATAGGATTGGACTGTGTGTGTGTGTGTGTGTGTGTGTGTGTGTGTGTGTATATATATATATATATATATATATATATATATTATTGATTTTTTACAGAAAGGAAGGGAGAGGAATAGAGAGTTAGAAACATCGATGAGAGAGAAACATCGATGTTTCTCTTTCTCCCCCTCCCTTCCCCCCTCCCTCCCTCCCTTCCACTCTCTCTGAATAACAATAGAGAAAATATACTCTGGTGAGGATTATTAAAAATAAAGTGGTCACATGCCAATCCCTAAACCCTGTGAATATTTCCTTTTACGTGACAAGGGGAAATTACGGTTGCTAATCAGTTGACCTTGAGATGGGGAGCTCATTCTAAAACATGAGATGGGCTCAATGTAATCACAAGGCTCCTTACAAAGGAAAAAGAAGGCAGGAAAGTCAGAGTCAGAGGAGATGTGATGACCAAAGCAGAGGGTGAAGTAATGCCATTTTGGCTTTGAAAAGAGGAGACAGGGCCAACAAGCCATGACGTTGGAAAAGGCCAGACAGCAGTTCTTCCCTGGAGCTCCCAGGATAAGCACATGCAGCCCTGCTGACACCTTGATTTTAACTCCATGACACTTGAGCCTCTAAAACTGTAAGGTAATAATCTGCATTGTTTTAGGCCAGTTCCTTGCAAATAAATCTCGTAATATATTTCTCCTACTGGCTCTGCTTCTCTGATTGAACCCTGACTGGTATACATGATAACTACTTTGATTCCCTTTAAAAACATATTTGAAATATCAAATTCATTAAAAAGTTTTTGTTGGTGCCCCTATTTTGCTGACAGCTTCGTCATTTTCTTTATAAAAATTAAATTACTGAGCATCACGTGCTTGGAGTAATGTCTGGTACAGACTTTTTTAATGTACAGACATAATTTAAGTGTTCAAGAAATGTAAAAAAAAAAACAACACAAAACAGAATAAAGACGGGAGTGTGACAAGCTCTCTGCTTTCAGGGACTTACATCCTAGAGGGAAAAGTGGATGATAAACTTAGGGAATAAGGAAAGGAAGGAACAAGAGGGGGGGTTGATAATGATAAGTACCCCAGAAACACTTAATATGAGAGGGGGCGGGAGAGGGGTAGAGAGATAGAAACATCAATGAGAAATAGCATCTTTGATCCGCTGCCTCTGCACGCTCCCTCCTGGGGATCAAGCCTGCACCCTGGCCATGGGCCCTGAACAGGAATCGAGCCAGCGAGCTCTTGGTTCAGTGCTCAACCACTGAACCACACTGACCAGGCAGAAACACTTATTTTAAGGCTAGACTAAGGGTCAACTGCTCATGGTAGGCCAATCCAACCTGCCACCTGCTTTCATATGGCCCCAAACTAAGAATGGTTTTCATATTTTTCAATAGTTGGGAAAAAATCAAAAGAGTATTTCATGCCTGGCTGGTGTGGCTTTGTGGTTGAGTGTCAACCTATGAACCAGGAGGTCACGGTTGAATCTCAGTCTGGGCACAAGCCCGAGGTACGGGCTCGATCCTCAGTGGGGGACATGCAGGAGGCAGCTGATCAATGATTCTCTCTCATCATTGATGTTTCTATCTCTCTCTCCCTTCCTTTCTGAAATAAAAAAATATATATATTTTTAAAAAGAACATTTCATAGCATGTCAAAATGCTAAGAAATTCAAATTTTAAACCCATAAAGTTTTATTGGAACACAGTCATGCCTATTTAAATCATCTATGATGTCATTCCCACTGTAACAGCAGCAGAGTAGATTTGTTGTAATGGAGATCACACTAAAATATTTACTGTCTGGCTTTTCATAGAAAAAGCCTGCCAATCCCTGCTTTAGACTGAGTGGTCAGGGAGGGCCTCCTGAGGAGGTGACATTTAAGCTGAGGTCTGAAATGACAAGATTGGAGGTAAAGGGCAGAGAGAACAGAGAACAAAGGTAGAGCTTTCTCTCTAATCCAGTAACAGTCTTCTAAAAGCTTCTGTCACAATAATGGGGCCTTGAGGTTCTGCAGGTGCTTAGGGGGTCCCAGGGTCACAGAGCCCACAGGTACCGAATTGGGATAGAGAGGCGGAACTGCCTGGCACCAAAGCCTGCCATGTCCTGTGCCACCCCGTTTTCAGCCCGACAGGGCCCAGGAGCCAGCCCAGGAACTGCATGTCAAATGGCTTTATTTGCCTTCCTGGGGATGTCGGATCCCTTCCCAGGAATAGGTGACAGGAGTCTGGGTTTTGCCCATAGGCCTGAGAGCAGGTGTTCTGCCTCCTGGTTGGCAGTAGGTCGATGGTTGTCACAAAGCCCGGAACTGGATCTACTAACAGGATCTGTGGCGAGGGCAGTGGGTAGAATAGCAGATAAAACGGGGCATCCATCAATGAATTCAGGGCCCTGCTTTCATCCTGACTGACCCACAGCCTTCAGTCTGATACAAGAGGCCTACCCCCGCCCACGGGGCGCTCAGCTTCAGCTGGGTTTTTCTGGGACCAGAAGGAAAGTGACAACCTCAAGCTCTCCGTCAGTAAGTGTGGCTCAGGGAGAACCTAGCTCTCAATCCCTAAGGGCCAGTTCATTTTCGCCAGCTCTGTCTGTGATAAGGGAGGAGAGGCGCCCCACGTTAGAACCAGAGAAATTAAGGCAGCAGAGAGCAACCAGGAGTACCAGTTACAAGCACAGACTTTGCCAGAATCACAGCCTCAGCATTTGCCAGCTAGCTGCGTGACTTCAGGCCAACGGTTGACTTCTTTAGTCTGCGGATTCTGATAGTATCTGCCTCAAAGTATAAGGAATTTAGGAAACAATAGCTCAGTACCACACCCACAGGAAGGACTCAATAAACTCTGGCTGATCCTAAGCACATTCTCTGTTAGCTTTGACATCAGTCCTAAAGGATCTTGGAGTGGCAGCAGGCTCTGGGGTTGGCCCTCTGCCCGGGGCTAAAAACTTTGTCCTCCTTCATGTCTTCCTTTTACATCCCACAGTGCATCAGCAAATCTTGCCTTCAGTATGCATTCCTACTAGCTCCATGGTATCACCTCAACCCCAAACTACGATCACCTCTTGCCCAGGTTATTGCAAAGGCCTCCCAGCAGGTCTAAGGGCTTCCGTCCTTACCTCCATGCACCCTCCCCCACCCTACCCAACTCTCTATAGCCAAAGGGGTCCTAATAAATGTCAGGTTGTAGCATTCCTCTTTTTGAAACCCTTCTGTTTCCTAACACATCTAGAGTTAACTAATGTCTTTATTTATTCAGTGATCATTTATTATTGAGTACCTACTATGTGCCAGGTACTGTTCTAGGCACTGGAGATAAAGCAGAGAACAAAACAGATAAAAACCTGCATTCTGGAAGTTTACGTGCTCATGGAGGAAGGACAATAAACAAAACAATGTTTGGTGTTCTGGAGAAAAATCACTCAGGGGAAGGAGAGGGGCCTTGGATCTTAAACAGGATGGTCAGGGAAGATAGAATGGATGAACTTCAGATTAAACAAAAAGCCCACAAGTGGAAAAGGTGGGAACCAAGGGGCAAAGGAGTATAGCCATGCGCCCCTTAAAGACAGGGATACGTTCTCAGAAATGCATCTTCAGGCGATTTCATCATTGTACAAACATCATAGCGTATACTTTCACCAACCTAGATGCTATAGCTTACTGCACACCTAGCCTACCACCCTCCTATGTGAGGTCCGTTGTGGACCAAAATGTCATTATGCAGCCCATGATTGCATTCTAGACAAAAGGGCCAGCCAGTGCAGAGGTGGCAGTGTCCCCTGTATACTATTCCAGGCACACTGAGAAAGCCACCGTGACCATAGCGGAAAGGGTGCATAGGAGGGAGAGGATCCACCTCAGAGGGGGAGAGGGGCAAGGTTGAGTCCTGTAAGTATTCCAAGTTTTTTTCTCCCTCTGATCAAAATTGGAAGCCAGTGGTTTTGAGCAGAGGAGTGACCAGAGTTTTAAAAGGTCACTGGGGCCACTGTGTGGAAGACCCTGGGAACAAGGGCTGGGTCAGAGAGAAGGTTTAGGCAGCTTTGCAGATGTTGAGGTAAGATGCCTTGGGCCAGGAAGGAGGTAGCAGCAGAGGTGGTGTCCAATCCAAAGGCCTCACAAGCCCTAGCTGGTTTGTCTCAGTAGATAGGGCGTCAGTCTGTGCACTCAAGGGTCCTGGGTTTGATTCCAGTCAAGGGCACATGCCTGGGTTGCAGGCTCGGTCCCCTGGGCGTGTAGGAAGGAGCCAATCAATGATTCTCTCTCACCATTGTTTTTCTCTCTCCCTTCCTCTCTGAAATCAATAAAAATATTCTTTTTTAAAAAAAAACCTTACAACATAGTCCAGCTCTCCAGATAGGGTCCCTCTTATTCCTCCAAGCTCATCTTGTTCTTTCCTATATCCCCAACCTCACAGACCACTGCTAGGCACATATAGGCCTTAATGATCAAATTAATCAATGATTGCATTGGTTAATGATTAATGAATAATTATTCATCACTAGAGCATCATCACCTATTTGGAATGATAGGCATATATAGTCAGAACTCAAATGTTTACAGATAGAATGCTGCACAGTTCCGCAAAGCCCAGTGGCTAGTCCTCTTTGCAGCTGAGGAAAACTGAGGCTCAAACTGGGGGGTAAAGGGGGAGGGGGGGTGCCCCTGGGGCCCCTCCGCCCAGCCGAGGCTAGAAGCTTCCTTCCCAACAACCAGGCACTGGTTCTCAACCTTCTGGCCCTTTAAATACAGTTGTGACCCAACCATAAAATTATTTTCGTTGCCACTTCATAACTAATGTTGCTACTGTTATGAATTGTAATGTAAATATCTGATATGCAGGATGCTCTTAGGCGACCCCTGTGAAAAGGTCCTTCAACCGCGGAAGGGGTCGCGACCCACAGGTTGAGAATCGCTGAGTCTAGGGTAATTCACGTTGACCTCACAGGAGCGTCCCTCGCAACGTCCCGCCCAGCCGGGGGGAACAGCCAAACCCACGTGGGGCCGGAAGGTCAGGGAGTCCTGGAAGCTCCCGAGGCCCCGGGGATTGTCCTCCCATAGGCCACCTCGCCACCCCTCGGGCTATAGAGACAGAGGGCCAGAAGGGCCGCCCTCGCGCTGCCGAGGCCCCGCCCCCGGCCCTTCGTCCGCCAGCGCCTTCAGCGGAAGCCGGAAGCAAAGGCGGGCCCTACTAGCCCCGCGGCTCCGAACTCGGTGGTCTTGGAGGCTCCGCAGGATGGGGCAGAAGATGGCGGAAGAGGAGTGAGTGGGCTTTTCCGGGGCGGCGGAGGCGACAGGGCTGGGCCCCAGCGGGTGACAGCTAGCGCCTCAGGCCGCCCCCTGTCCCCAGAAGGAGGAGCTCCCGGTGCTGGTTGGCTGGGACTGACCTTGCCGGCCCCTGCGAGGAGGGCGGGAGGGACGGGCCTGGGCCCCGCACGGCCTCCTGGAGGTCAGAACCTCAGGCTGGGGATCAGCCGCCCCGTGCAGGCCTTGAAAGCCGTCTAGCAGCACCGCAACCCAGCCCTCCCTTTCCCAGTTTTCCGGTCTTGTGATGATTACGGGGCGTTCCGCCTCCTCCAGGAAGTCCCCCCAACCCCCAGTTAGCCAGTCGCTTCCTCCACCGTAGAGATCTTTTTCTGCCTCTGACTCCATTGAGTTGCATTCATTCATTAACTGTCCGGCATCCCTATAGTCCAGGCCCTGGGCCTATAGTAGTGCAGGAGGCAAGCCAGGAGCCTCCCTCTGGGAACTTCCTTTCTTGTAGCAAAAGACCATAAATAGACAGATTTCAGTGCTCTGAAGGGAGTGGAGTGGTGTTAGGGTGGGGGCGTCTACTCTGGAAGGAATTGCCCGTGCCAGGAGGAGGGACAGGAGAGGGAACAGCGAGTGCAAGAGACCAGAAGCAGGACGGGCTGCAGGGCCTGTGAGGGGCAGAGGGAAGGCAGGGTGCCTGGGGTGTAGAGAGCAAAGGCGCTGGCCGTTCAGGATGCAGTGGGGGCGGCGGGGCTCTGTCCTCCAGGTGCTTCTGGGGAGGGACCACTCCCAGTCCATCTCCATGCCTGCGGGGCACAGGGTACTGCGTGTTTCGGACGCCCTGTCTCTGTGTGTGGAATGCGGGTGCAGAAATTCACTGGGAGCCCCGAGAACTGGAAATGTGGCTCCCTCACCGGTCAACTCTTCCGATAGGTCCCTTGGCTGACGGTCATGTCATTTAGTCACCTTATTTGTTAAGCGTCCGCTCTGTCCCAGACACCGAACTGCCTCAGCAGCGCAAAGCAAAAGAGGTGGCATGGAGCAGTCATTTCACATTTGGCCTCAAAGCTCAGCTCTGCTACCGACTGACCGAGGCACCGGCCAGACTATGCAGCCTCCCCCGAGTCTCTGTGGTTCATGGGGATAAACGGGAAAGTAAGAGATTGCACCTCAGACACGTTATGCGCATGAAACGAGAGGTTGTAGGTTATCAGCCCCTGGGATGGAGCAAGTCTCAGTACACATTAGCTGTCGTAATCACGGTTGCACTGACTATTGTATCAATAGTGCACTCGGGTACAATCCCAACACGTGCGGAGAGCGGTGGGGAACCTACGCCGTGGTGTGGAGCCGCGTGGTACAGAGGAGGTTACACTGAGCCTTTTGAAATCCGAGAAGGATCTTCTAAAGCAGGGGAGGGCATTCCAACCAGATCACCAGTTGCGCAAATTCAGGTGGCTTCTTCAACTTGTGGACATAATCCAGGGGAAAGAACGTAAAGGAGAAATAAAGGCGCCAAGTAAATGAGGTTGGACCTTGGAAGCGATGCCTCTGATTACAGGCCCCATTATGGCCAGAGAGCAGGTGGCATGTGTTCCCTCCTGTCCTCTAAATGGCTGCGTTCGGAAGCACCTGAGGGCACTGGTACCATCCCGTGGCAGCAGGCAGGAAATTTTGTAATCGGTTTCTCTCTTAAGGCCTGCCTGTTGGTTGCAAGACTTAATGACTCCTGTAAAGCTCTGTGCCAAGTTTTCTCTGGCTTTGTGTGTGGATACTTTGGAGCCCTTTTTCCTTGATCTAATTCTGCTTTTCGTGTCCTTCCAACAGGTTCCCCAACACAACTCACGAAGGTTTCAATGTCACCCTCCACACCAGCCTGGTTGTCACTACAAAACTGGTGCTCCCGACCCCTGCCAAGCCCATCCTCCCTGTGCAGACTGGGGAGCAGGCTCAGCAGGAGGAACAGTCGAGTGGCATGACTATTTTCTTCAGCCTCCTTGTCCTAGGTGAATGCAGTCACCGTCATCTCCCACCGTGCGTGTCTGTGTGTGTGTTGTGCGGTTAACCCCCTTTAAACCACTGCTTGCTTTGTCAAATCCTCCGTTTGGTTTTCACTTCAGACTGAGGGACTATGATAGTGCATAACATTATAGCAGGGTACTTCTTTTTCTGTATAAAACTTAGAGCTTAACAATTCTGAAGGGCCCTTTTTGAAATATCTTAGATGTCCTTTGGAAAAGAGAATTAAACATTTTTGACCTAGAAACAGCCTTGAACGTCTAGTTTAGTGGATTTCAAACTCTGCTCATGAAAGTCTGTGTGTGTATGGTAGCAGGAAGTAGAAGTAGTCAAATGGGAGGTCATCTGACTTTAGCCAGAGCAGCATTTGTCTCTATTAAGCTTTTGTGTACAATTTTATGCAAAGGTTTTGCTGCTGAGGGAAAGATCAGGTGTCCTTGTCCTAGCACACTCTTACGCTTAACCTCTGCCATTTCATTAACCATGGTGATGACTTTCGCCATATCTGCATAACACCTGTGCTCTTATTTACTTATGTAATATTTTTCTTTCAACACAGTCACTGTGTCAAATGTAAAATCTCATTTTGTTCAACCTCCTCCTTTAATGGGTGAGGAAATTTAGGCCCAGAGAGATTAAGCAATCGACATACCTAAGATCTGGGAACTAAAGACTAATAGCCAGATTACCAGACATCCTTCAAGAAGTTTAGACATAAAAGGCATTAACTTTAGTGCCTTCCAGACTGTAGAGAATAGACAACTCTGTTAAACAAACACAAAAATATCCCATTGAAACTACACCACCGCTTTGGATTAGCTGACTACTGAAGAAATAGCTTAGAACTTGACCCAAGTCCAAACTCTCATTTGAAAAGTGAAGCTGGCGTGTTTACATTTCCCACTCTTCTTTAATGATAGTTAGTCATATTTCCAATTAGATCTTTTTAGAAAAGTGAAAGGTGCAACTGGATTTAAAGGTGCAGAGTATTTCTCAGCGGTCCATTAAGTTTTTTTTTTTGAGAGAAAGTATCACTTCTTTCACACTTTAGTCAGATTCTTAAAGTAAATTTTAATAATACAGTAATTTTTTCTTGTTGTTAATCCTCACCCGAGGATATTTTTTCCATTGATTTTTTTTTTTAGAGAGAGTGGAAGGAAGGGAGAGAGATAGAAATATTGATGTGAGAGAGACACATCAATTAGCTGCCTCCGTGGGGCTGGGGATCGAGCCTACAACCAAGGTATGTGCTCTTGACTGGAATTAAACCTGAGACCCTTCAGTCTGGCCAGTGTTCTCAGTGATTAGAGTGTTAGCTGCCCACTGGAGGGTCTCAGGTTTGATTCCTGGTCAAGGGCATATACTTCGGTTGCAGGTTTGCTCCTCTCCCCAGTCAAGGCGCATATGGAAGGCAACCAGTCAATGCATCTCTCTCACATTGGTTTCCCTCTCTCCCTCTCCCCCCCCCCCACCTTCCTCCATCCCTCCCTGCTACTCTCTCTGAAAAGCAATGGAAAAAATATCCTCAGGTGAGGATTTAAAATTATATATGTGTGTGTGTGTGTGTGTGTGTGTGTGTGTGTGTGTATATATATATATATATATACACACACTCTAGAGGCCTGGTGCACGAAATTCGTGTCATGGGTAGGGTCCCTAGGCCTGGCTGGTGATCAGGGCTGATTTGTGGGGCAACTGGCGGGGAGATCAGAGGGCCCTGCTGGCACCCGCCTTGGCCAGCCTGGTGCCACCTGTTCGCTGGCTGCCTCCCTCTGTAGGGCAATTGAGGGTGAGGTGCGGGGAGGGCCCGCTGGCACCTGCCTTGGCTGGCCTGGAGCCTGTTGCTGGAGGCAGCTCCTGCATTGAGCATCTGCCCACTGGTAGTCAGTGTGTATTATAGCGACTGGTCAGTCCGCCAGTAGTTCCACCGTTCAGTTGATTTGCATAGTAGGTTTTTATTATATAGAGTATATATATATATATATATGTATATATATATATATATATATATATATATAGATATATAGATATAGATATATAGATATATAGATATGTTTTATTGATTTTAAATAGAAGGAGAGAGAAGAAGCATTGATGATAGAGAAACATCAAGAACTGAACCTGCAGCCTTTTGGTGCAATAATACAGTAATTTTATTTAAAGTCCTAGGGCTCATCCTTGTCTCTCATCAATTAAAAACAAAACAAAACACAGA